>ML827677.1:0-33636 GCA_009831015.1 Picea engelmannii | reverse complement strand
TGAAATCCTGTTCTTTTAAAAATCATAATGCCACAACAAACCATAACAATTAACCTCATCGAAATCGTTACCAATTATAGTATATGCGTTATAACGAAATCGAATCGAAATATGATTGCATTCAAAATTGAATATGAGAAACAGCTCCTGTCTAAAATAGATGCAAACGACTTCAATTGACAGCAGAGCATCCATTTTAACTCAATCAAACGAATCAAATCCATACTAAAATCAATCAAATCAATGAAAATCTAAGAAAAGCTAAACTGGGAAAACGAACTTCCACTTTGTCAAAGCAAAGCTACGTATAGAATGAATACAATGTAATAGAACCAATCAATGTTGTAAACAGAACTGTTTAAAACCGAATTCGAATCATTACATAAATAAGTGATATCAAAATATACCTGTGTGATGACGAGGCTACTCAGTTATGCCAATTTAGAATTCACGACAGCCATGGCTGATTCCACATTTTTAAACAAGATGGAGCCTATAATTTTTTATTTTTTATCAGTGGCTTGCAGCTTGGCCTTTTGACTGGTAAGCAGTGCAACCTAGTCCTCCAAAGATTGAATTATTGACTGGAGAATCGGAACATCCAGATAATAACATTCTAACCACGAACTGCATTGATCACAGGGTAGCACTGTAGGTTTAGACAGAGTGGGAGAGGGTTTGGATAAATGACCGGGGGCTTCACAGGGCAACTTAATGCCTGGGTAGTTAGGGTCATTCTGTAGGCAAGGGGGTAGGTTTGACACAAAGTCATACGAGGGTTCGGCACACAAACCTTTGGAATAGGGGTATTCGCTAGCCAAGAAATGCTCCACTTCCGAATCAGAGTCCTCACTCAACACGATAGGGTTCGGTTCGACAGGGGTTGGCTTATTTCTTGCCATTCGCGAAATCAAACGTGCGTTCTTTTTCCCTTTGGCGTTTGCAGTGAGGTTGGCTTTGGGTTTCTTGCTCACAGGCTTTACAGTCTCAGCGTTCTTAGTCACAGTGTGGGGTAGGTCGATAGGAAGGTCATCCGAGGGTTTAGGTAGAAGGATATGGTAGGGTACCGTAGGTAAAACCTTGACCTCGCTCACCACTGGTTTGTCGACCTGTGTAAGGTTTGAATCCTCAAAACCATTGCGAGCCACGAAATCGCTCCAACAATCTTTGTGCAAAGTCAAATGATAGACAACAATAAGCTTCACCAGCCCATAATGAAAAAGGCTACTATCAGCCTGGTTTCTTTTGTACTTCTTCGACATTTTAAATAGGCTTCTATGAAAATAATAAGGCATATTGAGCTGATAACACATAAAAACCATAAGCAAACGAAGGTGGTTTAGGAACACAAACCCGTATCGACCCTCGCAGGTGATAAATTGTTTGATTATCATCAATAAATTGTGCCAACGTTGTTTTAGCATGGTCACGGGCATACCTTTATCACAGGAGGTGATTTTTCATGACTGGAAGAGCAGTGTCCATGGGACTTCTTCAACTTTGCAATTCTTGGACCATCATTGTCCAGTGGCAGGCAAACCCGTAGCGAGACTGATAAACTGTTCATCAATTTCCAATTGAATATCGTCGACCTTGGATCGACAGCCATCAAAGGTCAAAGAAAATTGTCGAGCTACGCAGAGGTTAAAACCCTCGAATCTTTGTATAAATGGAATCCACCCATTTTCCTCAAGGTCACCGCGGGCACTATCAAACATCAACAGAGTTTGGCTCCCATTGGGTTCAGCTCAGACGACTGGTGCCATGAATCGAGCACATGGTAAGGGTTTGGTTCGAATTCACCAACGCATAGGAGCAGAGTTGTTCGGTCTAACAACAATGAACGATCAAAGGGGGAAAGCATTAATGCGCGCATGCGAGGGTGGTAGAGTTGTTCACCACCATGCATAATAGTTATGGTAAAGTAAAACTGCCAAGTTCCTCATCTGTTCAAACAATTATGGCATAGCTCAAAAACCATATCGTTTGACCAATCAAATGGTGAGTGATATACCAACGCACCAAATCAACTATAGTTTTTCAAGCCATTGTCATTCAACATAAAACCAACCCCAATTGTTAACCCTGCGTCATTGTATAAATCAAAAGTTTTAAACTATTGTGCCAATCGATACTCATAAAATTGACAAGCCAATAGCCATAAAAGATCAACAATAAGGATCACATTATATATATATAAAAACAAAAATAAATCATGACCCCTATGCAATTCAATGATTTGGCAAGTCACAAAAAGTATAAATCTATATGTTCAATTCCTCACAAACTTAATAAAATCAAGTTATGCAATCAATATAAAAAATGTCCAAATAGGCATAGTTTGAAAATCCTTTCAACCACATAACGATAAACCATAGATAAATTCCATAGAAAATATCGATAACAAGATCCTGATAGTTCAAATAATGATCAAAATGTGACCTCGAAAGGAGAAGTTTTCACGCTTACAGTCGTGAAAACTTGATGGAGACAAATGTGTCAATGTCGCAAGAAATGAAAATGTTGTCTATTTGAAAAATGCGACGAAAAACTTGACATTCGCAAGACATAGGTGTAGGCAGCTTATAGGACAATAGAAAAAATTGAATTGGTTGCCAACACTAGGCAAGATGGATCGCCTGAGTGATTGTATAGCAGAGAAGGGAATGCCTAAGCCTAGGCCTAGAAGGTGAGTTACCGCAAGGAAGAGGATACTTTGATAGATCTTGTAAACTATTGATTGGGGTCATGCACACAATGGGTATGTCAATGGAAAATAGTGAGCCAAGTTAACAAGATGGCCATATGGATGCAGCTCCATGAACCACACAGATAAGTGTTGTACTGGATTATGAAAATTTACTCATATATTATGAAAAAAAATTAAAATTGTATGCACAAATTGTGAATTGACATGCTCGTTGATTGGAAATTTTGTTGGAAAATGATGAATGTTGAGGACCCAGAAAAGTACCAGACTATGAGGAAGAGAAGAAGGTGATGTTGGAGCATCTTAATGAAAAAGGCATGGAATGAATAAATTCCAATGGACTTGTTGCAACTGGAGTTCTGGAAGCCGCGACTCTGAAAATTCTTGGCCGAGTGCACTGGAGCCATGCAGAGAAGTGGAACAACATGAGGGACTGCATGGCAAAGAAAGGGGTTCATTTCTTTGGTTTGTGCATGGTTGAGAGGGAAGGAGAGCTTGTTGGTTGGAACTGCTGCCAAAAATATAAATTATGAAGATCATTATACATGTTTTGGGTCGAAATTCCCATGGATACATGTTTAATTTTAGGCTAGAGTGCCTATTTATATAAGATTGAGTTGGATTTCATATGTGGATTAAGGCCAGAGGGCCTGGATTTGTAATGTTAATAAAATTGGAATGGTGTTGCGCATTGAGGAAAATGTCAAAATAAGGGGAGGGGGATGTAAAATCTTGGTTTTAACACTTATGAAATAAGAATGTATTATGTAATTATGACTTAGGCTCGTGAGCCAGTATATTTGAAAAGGGGCCAGAGTTCCTAGGAAATGTAATACTTCACATACATTAATAAAATACATCATTGGTTGCAAGATCGAAAACGACAAAAGATATAGGGGGCTATGATTCCACAAGAGAGGGGGATTGAGGGCCTAAGTCTTTTTATTATTATTTTATTTACACATGATTTTTTTTATGGAGAAAATGGGTTACATGAGCTTCTTGGGAGGGAGGCCATGTGGCTCTTGTCTTCATGTAATTATATAAAAATCCCTTGGGGGTTGTTTTGGAAGTATTCTTGATGTAGGAGCATCGCAAGCAGCCAGCCAAGCGAGCATGAAGGCAGAAGATAGCTGGAAAGTGTAACACACATTTTACATCTTTTGGAAATGTTTTTGAAGCATTAATGTAATGGTTAAAGGGAATATTACTTGCGTATTGTAAATAGATCATGAGCGATTCTCTCTCATCTGTAGGAGGTAGAGGCATTTATGCACAGTTAATGAAAGTAGGTAGGTTTGAATTAGAGATTACACAGTTTAGAAGAACAGGAGGGAAAACGACTATAGAAACCCTCATTTTTGTATCATTGTATCAATCAGAATTAGATCAATTAAGCACATTAGCATAGAGAAGAGGGGATCTGTAGCAGAGAGTTGTAGAGAAGAACCCCATATATAGGAGCTTTGAATTAATATAAGAATCTTTGAGACAGATTTCATGGTGTTGTGATGTTTTCTGTGTATACATGGTGAATGGTATGCTCATGGTTGTTTATTCTCTCTCTATGGTGCATTTTCTTTAATATTGTGTGTATGTATGATTTCATGTTGGATGTTTGAAGTTTGAGAGAGAGAGGAAATGAGTTTCATTTGTTTCTCATCCTGAGTGAGAAGTTCCTGCAAGGAGTGCAGTGAAAGCATCCGCAAGGTGTGCGTTGACCAGGTTCAGAGTTTATCTCTGAAAGCTCAGGAGGGATACAGTTGTTCTTGTTTCAACAGAAGTGCAAGTGAAGCACAAAAGTTGTGCAAGGAGTGCGTAGGCTGTTGGAAGCCTTAGGACTTATCAGTTAAGGGAAGGATTGAAGGACTACTTTTTCCTAGGTAGCATGGAGTCGAAGAGGCCAAATACCCAGAAGTATTTGACAGATTGCCGCAAGGAGTGCGCACAGGAGTTCTTTTGTGATTTGAATTTACCAGAAAAAGTTCAGAAGCATTAGGGCCTTTGAATCATTCAAAAGAAAGAAAGAAGCTCAAGCTGTTGTGGAGAAGTCATGTCCTAGAGAAGGGTTGCAGATTCGATTTTGAGCTAAAGGTTCTTGAGGAGGAAATTGAATGGTCAGAATTCTCCGAGGAGAACTTCCGAAATCATGAGAACTATAAGACCTAGAGAAGTTACAAGGTGGATAAGGAGGGACGAATCCATCACTCTGGTAACAGAAGTCAACATGGACCGTTGATCATGATCTACTAGAGCGTCAGATTATTTCGAGAATTCGATATTTGTGAGTCCGGAGTGTAATTCAAAACCCTTGGTCACTCTAACTCCCGAATCACAAAAATAATAGTCTAGGACGAATTTCAGAATTTCGGGAATCGACATTTC
Organism: Picea engelmannii; assembly: GCA_009831015.1. Taxonomy (NCBI): domain Eukaryota; kingdom Viridiplantae; phylum Streptophyta; class Pinopsida; order Pinales; family Pinaceae; genus Picea; species Picea engelmannii. Next base: position 28,541 of record ML827677.1, on the reverse strand, counting down.
AGCATTCCTATTGACTAGGAGTAGAGTGCTCCACATCAGAAGCTCTGAAATTTCAAAACGCAAAATATCTTTAGAGGAGTGTTTCAGAATTTCAGTATTTCGGCATTTCAGGATCCCGTATCTCGAGGAGACAGTGATTTGGAATCGAGAGTTTCGAACTCCCGGGGAAAAGAAAATAATTTGGTCATTTCGGGAATCGAAATTTCAGCCTTCCTGTTGACAGGAATTCGGGAACTTCACATGAGAACCCCTGAAATTGCAAAACGCGAGATAGTGTGAAGTGGTGTTTCGGCAATTCAGTGTTTCAAGGTTTGGGAACCCGAGAGGGCAGTGTTCTGGGATCAAGAGTCTTGGACTCCCGGTACCCAAAAGTCTGAAATCACATGGGTCATCGGATCGAAGGGAGGCTTATAGCCATTGATCCCGTTGAAGATATTGTTTCGGAGTTTGGGGTTTGTTGAGGTTAGAGAACCGGAAGCCTTACATCAGGACTCATGAAATCGCGAAGTCCGAAACTCTGAAAAGGTGAAAAGTTCTGCTAGAAGCCAGTCTTTTGCTGAACGTTTCGGGTTTCAACATTTTGGCAGTTGCTAAGACAAGAGGTCAGGATTCCTTGTTTTGAAACTCCCGAAGTCGAAAAATGTGATACATCAGTGTAGGAGGATGCGGCCAAGCATTTCGGGAAAATCGGCATTTCGGGTTTCGAAAGGTGGAAAGGTCGAGAACCTTAACATCAGGATTTGCGAAATCGTGAAATCCGGTATCCCGAAAAGAGAAGAAAAGGAAAGTCCCGATAAGGAAAAAGAGTGCAATCATTTTATTGTGGTCAAGGGATTTGAGTGGTGCTTCGTGTTGGTTCACATGGGGGCATACTCATAAGGACCTATGGAAAAACATTTTTGTGTGTGTGTGTAGGATTCCTTGTGGAGGAACCTAAGAGTTAATTAGACTCAGGAAGTCAGATTTAGAATGATCATGTACGGACCTCGATTCGAAAGATTGGGGGTCTGCGTCATTTGTGGTATCAGAGCATAGAACAATTTCTTTGCTTTCTATAGCAGGGAAAAGAAAACTTCCTTATCCATGCCACCGAGAAGCAGAGACAGGCCAATGCCTGATCCAGTAGTGGAAAGAGAAATGCGCGAACTACGTGCCAGGCTTGATTCCATGGAGACAGCACAGAGGCACACAGTTGACGCTAGAGATATCAGCGAGGCTGAAAGTGAAAATGAAGTTGGACATGAAGGAGAATAAGTAGCATTCAAGGATGTTGTGGATGAATTTCTATTCAAGGTTGTTGCAAGGATAGGTGCCAAGGAAAAAATGGAGATTCCCATGTATGAGGGGAACCTGGATGTTGAAGAGCTTCTAGACTGGATTAGAGCTCTGGATAAATATTTTGACTATGAGGATGTCAAGGAAGACAAGAAGGTCAAGCACCCTGTCACAAGACTTAAAGGGCATGCAGCATTATGGTGGGATGAACTGCAGGCTGATAGACACTGCAAAGGCAAGCAGAAAATCAAGAGTTGGGATAGAATGGTTGCAAAGATGAAAGCCAAATTCATATCCAAGGATTATCAAATTACTATGTTTCAGAGGATGCAGAATTTGAGACAGAAGTTGATGACAGTGAAAGAATAAACTGAGGAATTATACAAGATAAACATCAGAGCAGGTCATCAGGAAAGTGATGATGAAAAGGTTGTCAGGTACATGAACGGTCTAAGATACGACATTCAGGATGAGATGAGCATGATGAGCCTTCAGAATGTAGAGGATGCTTATCAGATGGCTCTGAAAGATGAAGAGAAGCTGAGCCGAAAGCAAGGTCAAAGAGGCCGAGGTAGAAGTCAAGCCAGAGGCAAAACAATTTCCCAAGACAGGAATCAGAAACCTAAAGAAGAGTGGAAGAAACCTCAAACTCAAACTGAGAGAGGTGGAATCTCACAGAGAGGACAGTATGTTGATAGAAATAATTTTCCTCGAACCAAAGGAAGAGGAAGAGGCAGAGGTGGAGAAATAAAATGCTTTACCTATGGTAAAAATGGACACAAATCCTATGAATGTCCAAATAGAAAGAAAGAAGGAGGTGAAACTCACATTGCCGAAGCACAAGGACGGAATGTTGAGGCAGAAGATGTTGAGGGTGGAAGATCACTGATGATAAGAAAAGTTCTCTTAACGCCAGAGAAGGAGGCAGAGAACCCATCCCAAAGGAACATATTTTTTCGGACTGCTTGCAAGACCAAAGACAGTATATGTAAGGTCATCGTGGATAGTGGTAGCACAGACAATATCGTTTCTACATAGATGGTAGAAAATTTGGAGCTAGAGACTATTGTACATCCAAGCCCATACAGAGTTTCGTGGTTACAAAAAGGACATCAGAAAAATGTCACTAAACAATGTTTAGTTGAATTTAAAATAGGAGGATATAAGGATGAAATATTATGTGATGTCATTCCCATGGATGTTTGTCATCTATTGTTGGGTAGACCATGGAAATATGATAGGAATGTGATTCATGATGGGAGAAAGAACACATACACCCTGGAGAAGAATGGGAGAACTCACATATTGTTGCTGATTAAGGATAAAGAAACGAAACCAGAAGTGAGAAACACTGTACTTCTCATGAGTGAGAAGGAACTTCTTAAGGAGGTTAAGAAAAAGGAAGATACACAATTTATGGTGGTTAGGAAGCCTATAATTGTTTTGACGAGTACAAGAGTGGATGATTTACCAGAGGAAATCTAGAAATTGATGGAAGAGTTCACTTATATAGTAGTGGACAAACTACCTTGTTCGTTGCCACCGATCAGAAGTATAAGTCATCATATTGATCTCATACCTGGAGCTAGTTTACCAAACAAAGCAGCGTACAGGTTGACGCCGCAGGAGAATGAAGAGGTCAAGAAACAGGTCCAGGATTTGATGGACAAAGGATTGGTTAGAGAGAGCTTGAGTCCATGCGTTGTTCCAACAGTTCTTAGCCCAAAGAAAGATGGAGGCTGGAGGATGTGTATAGACTCAAGGGAAATCAACAAGATTACCATCAGATATAGATTTCCTTTGCCAACAATGGATGATTTGATGGATTGCTTGAGTGGAGAAATTTTTTTTTCAAAGATTGATTTGAAAAGAGGATATCATCAAATTCGTATGAGAGAAGGTGATGAATGGAAGATAGCCTTCAAGACAAATGAAGGATTGTATGAATGGCTTGTTATGCCATTTGGCTTAACAAATGCGCCTAGTACTTTCATGAGGTTGATGAATGAAGTCCTGAAGGATTTCATAGGAAAATTCATCATTGTATACCTTGATGATATATTGATTTTCAGCAAGACAGAAACAGAACACTTGAAGCATTTGGCTACAGTGATGAAGAGACTACAGCAAGAGAAGTTGTTGATAAATATGAAGAAATCATCATTCATGAGGACATAACTCATTTATTTGGGGTTTGTTATCTCTGCAGATAAGATGAAAATGGATCCAGATAAAGTGGAGGTGATTAAGAATTGGCCATCACCAAAGAGTATATTTGAAGTTAGAAGCTTTCATGGATTGGCTAGTTTCTACAGGAAATTTATAAGAAATTTCAGTGGAATTAGCGCACCGATGATGGACACAGTAAAGAAAAGACATAAATCTTTTCATTGGACAGAGGAAGCAGAGAAAAGTTTCAATCTGTTGAAAAGGAAGATTATTGAACAGCCAATTCTAGTGTTGCCAGATTTCAGTAAGACATTTCAGGTCAAGTGTGACGCTAGTGGATTTGCAATTGGAGCGGTCTTGAGCCAAGATGACAGGTCGGTCGCATACTTCAGTGAAAAACTGAATGAAGCAAAGATTAAATATTCAACATATGACAAGGAATTTTATGCAGTCATACAAGCACTAAAGAAATGGAGACATTATTTGGTTCCTAAAGAGTTTGTTTTGTACAACGATAATCACGCTTTGCAATTCGTGACTCAACAGGAAAAGTTGAACCAAAAGCATGCAAAATGGGTTGAATACATGTAGAATTTTACTTTTGTAATTAAACATATTTTTTGAACTGCTAACAAAGTTGTTGATGCTTTGAGCAGGAAATGTTTGATGATGCAGGAATTCAGAGTCAAAACTTTGGGTTTTGATAACCTCAAGGACATGTACAGAGATGACCCAGATTTCAAAGAGGCGTATGAGGCATCTGAGAATCCAATTATCAGGGATAGAAGTCAATGGACTGAATATATGATCCAGGATGGATTATTATTCAGAAGCAATCAACTGTGTATTCCAAAATGCTCCATGAGGGAGAATCTATTGAAAGAAAAACATAGTGGAGGATTGGCTGGACATTTCGGTCATGACAAAACGTTCTCGAAATTAAATGGCTCATATTTTTGGCCAAGGATGAGGACAAATGTCAAAATATTTGTGGACAGATGTAGAATTTGTTAGCACACAAAGGGAAAAAGACAGAACACAGGGTTATACCAGCCATTACCCATACCTGAGAGGCCGTGGGATGCAGTGAACATGGATTTTATATTGGGGCTGCCAAGAACACAAGGAGGATTTGGTTCAATATTTGTGGTGGTAGACAGATTTTCAAAGATGGCACATTTTATACCATGCCATAAAACCAACGACGCAACTCATATTGCGAACCTGTTTTTCAAGGAAGTTGTTAGACTTCACGGCTTGCCAAGGAGTATAGTTTCAGATCGAGATACCAAGTTCGTTGGACATTTCTGGAGGACTTTATGGAAGAATATGGGCACAAGTTTGTGTTTTATCTCAGCGTATCATCCTCAGACGGATGGGCAGACAGAAGTTGTAAACAGAAGCTTGGGAGATTTACTAAGGAGCCTAGTGACTGAACACCACAGTCAGTGGGATCACATTCTGCTACAGGCGGAATTTGCTTACAATGATTCATTCAACAGAAGCACAGGGCAGATTCGATTCCAAATTGTATATGGAATGTAGCCAAGGGGAGTTTCTGAATTGAAGGATTCAGAACAGACTGAAACTAGAAGTTCTAGTGCAGAGTATTTTACAGAAGCAATGAAGGAACTTCACAGCCAAGTGAGGGAATGTTTGCAAAACTCGAGTCAAGAGTATAAATGCAGAGCAGATCAACACAGGCAAGAACTTCAGTTTCAAGTTGGTGATCTGATTCTTGCACATCTGAGGAAAGAAAGGTTCCCAAGGGGAACATATAACAAACTGAAAATGAAGAAGATTGGACCATGCAAGATCATAAATAAATTTGGGGCAAATGCATATGAGATCGAATTACCCGATCGGATCGGAATTTCACTGATATTCAACATCTCAGATTTGTACCCTTACATAGCTGAAGAGGCAGGGGAAAAGAATGAACAAACAGAAGTTCAGTGGACCAAAAAAATGCCTGTAGCTACAAAGCCACAGATGGAAAGTATAATTGATAAGAGGATCAGCAGGAAGACCAAGAGGAAAGAGTATTTTGAATACTTGGTCAAATGGAAGGGGCACCCAGTTGAAGATGCCAGTTGGGAGGATGAAGCAGAAATTCAGAAGCATGGATAGACCATGCAAGAGCTCATGAACAGGAGTTCATGAAAATTTTCAAGCAAGGGAGTATGATGCAGGAGCATCGCAAGAAACCAACCAAGTGAGCATGAAGGAAGAAGACAACTGGAAAGTGCAACACACATTTTACATGTTTTGGAAATGTTTTTGAAGCATTAATGTAATGTTTAAAGGGAAGCATACTTGCATATTGTAAACAGATTATGAGCGATTCTCTCTCATCTGTAGGAGGTAGAGGCATTTATGCACAGTTAATGAAAGTAGGTAGGTTTGAATTAGAGATTACACAGTTTAGAAGAACAGGAGGGAAAACGACTATAGAAACCCTCATCTTTGTATCATTGTATCAATCAGAATTAGATCAATTAAGAACATTAGCATAGAGAAGAGGGGAGTTGTAGCAGAGATTTGTAGAGAAGAACCCCATGTACAAGAGCTTTGAATTAATATAAGAATCTTTGAGAAAGATTTCATGGTGTTGTGATGTTTTCTGTGTATACATGGTGAATAGTATGCTCATGGTTGTTTATTCTCTCTCTATGGTGCATTTGCTTTAATATTGTGTGTATGTATGATTTCATGTTGGATGTTTGAAGTCTGAGAGAGAGAGGAAATGAGATTCAATTGTTTCTCATCATGAGTGAGAAGTTCCTGCAAGGCGTGTAGTGAAAGCATCCACAAGGTGTGCGTTGACCAGGTTCAGAGTTTATCTCTGAAAGCTCATGAGGGATACCATTGTTCTTGTTTCAGCAGAAGTGCAAGTGAAGCACAGAATCCATCCAAGGAGTCTGCAGGTTGTTGGAAGCCTTAGGACTTATCAGTTAAGGGAAGGATTGAAGGACTACTATTGCCGAGGCAGCACAGAGTCGAAGAGACCAAATACCCGGAAGTATTTGACAGATTGTCACAAGGAGTGTGCGCAGGAGTTCTTTTGTGATTTGAATTTACCAGAGAAATCTCAAAAGGGTTAGGGCCTTTGAATCATTCAAGAGAAAGCAGGAAGCTCAAGATGTTGTGCAGAAGTCATGTCCCAGAGAAGGGTCGCAGAGTCGATTTTGAGCCAGAGGTTCTTGAGGAGGAAATTGAATGGTCGGAATTCTCCGAGGAGAACTCCTGAAATCACGAGAACCGTAATACCTAGAGAAGTTACAAGGTGGATAAGGAGGGATGAATCCATCACTCTGGTAACAGGAGTCAACATGGACCGTTGATCGTGATCTACTGGAGCGTCAGATTATTTCAGGAATTCGGGATTTGTGAGTCCAGAGTGTAATTAAAAACCCTTCGTCACTCTAACTCCCGAATCGCGAAAACAATAGTCTAGGATGAATTTCGGAATTTTGGGAATTGGCATTTCGACATTCCTGTTGACAAGGAGTAGAGTGCTCCACATCAAAAGCTCCGAAATTGTGAAACGCAAAATATCTTTGGAGGAGTGTTTCGGCATTTCGGCATTTCAGGATCTAGGATCTCGAGGAGACAGTGATTTGGAATCGAGAGTTTTGAACTCCCGGGGAAAAGAAAATCATTTCATCATTTCGGGAATCAGAATTTTGGCCTTCCCGTTGACAGGAATTCGGGCACTTCACATGAGAACCCCCGAAATTGCGAAACGTGAGATAGTGTGAAGTGGTATTTCAGCAATTCAGCATTTCGGGGTTTGGGAACCCGAGAGGGAAGTGTTCTGGGATCAAGAGTCTTGGACTCCCGGTACTCGAAAGTCCGAAATCACATGGGTCGTCGGATCGAAGGGAGGCTTGTAGTCGTTGATCCCGTTGAAGATATTGTTTCGGAGTTCAGGGTTTGTGGAGGTTAGAGAGCTGGAAGCCTTACATCAGGACTCACGAAATCGCGAAGTCCGAAACTCTGAAAAGGTGAAAAGTTCTGCTAGAAGCTAGTCTTTTGCTGAACGTTTTGGGTTTCGTCATTTCGGCAGTTGCGAAGAAAAGAGGTCGGGATTCCTTGTTCCGGAACTCCCAAAGTCGCGAAACGCGATACAACAGTGTAGGAGGATGCGGCCAAGAATTTCAGGAAAATCGGCATTTCGGGTTTCGGAAGGTGGAAAGGTCGAGAACCTCAACATCAGGATCCGTGAAATCACGAAATCCGGTATCCCGAAAAGAGAAGAAAAGGAAAGTCCCAATAAGGAAAAAGAGTGTGATCATTTTATTGTGGTCAGGGGAGTTGAGTGGTGCTTCGTGTTGGTTCACACGGGGGCATACTCATAAGGACCTGTGGAAAAACATTGTTGTGTGTGTATGTGTAGGATTCCTTGTGGAGGAACCTAAGAGTTAATCAGACTCAGAAGGGCAGATTTAGAACGATCCTATGTGGACCTCGATTCAGAATATTGGGGGTCTACGTTAATTCTTCTCCTCGGTTCTTTTTCTTATTATTCTCCTTCCTTTTTCCTTACTCATTCTGGATATTTCATGTGCTCTTGGAATGAGCATGGAAATGAATCGATGGAAGAGGAGAGCCATTTTCTAAATGGTTGTAATATAATTTATCAATCATTCCAGGATGGAATAGATTCCCGTGTGCATGATCATGATGGAAGTTCGGATAAAACTCTCCACAGTTGAGAATCCTTGGAGTTTTCAGTAGGGATATTTCCTGACCAGTAGCACTAGAGCCCTGGAGAGAAGTGGGACAGCCTGAGGGACTGCATGGAAGAGAAAGGTGTTCATTTCTTTAGGTTGTGTAGGTTGTGGGGGAAAGAGAGATGGAAATTCAGATTTGTTGTGAGGTTGGGAAACTTGAGAGATAGTTAGCCAACTATTGTGTGTTTTTATATTTGGCCTAGGACCTGTCCTTGTGGATTCATATCCTGGGCTCGAGGGTGACCTATTTTTTAGAGTAAAAGAACATCAGTGTCTATATTTGGGAGGAACATCCTTGGTATGAAGCCAGTTGGTGGATGTTTAGTTGAAAATATAAGTTCTCTTTGTGTTTTTTTATAATGTTCAATTCCATTGTGTATTTAATTATCTCTTAGATATGTATTTTTTAATGTGCATGTCTGTTGGTTATTTGTTGTGCATGGAATGTTGTTTATTTCTTTATGTTGTAGCAGGGATCATGTCTTATGCATGTGATTTTCATGCCTCTTAATTAACTTAGAAGTGATTCAAATTGAGATAAGTCACTGTCAAGTGAGTCCCTGGACTGCAACGTGCCTCTCCTGCTGAGTGTGTTACAATTGGATTAAGTGGCGTAGACCAGCCTATGGGTGGATGGGTATGTTACAGCTCTCGTACTTGGGATAACGACCCATAGAAAAATATAGAAAACTCTAGAAAGTACCTGCAAACCTATTGACGGGCGTTTATGACACATTGTCAATGGGAAGGGAAGATTTGAACTGAGGTTGTATATTTAACCCAAGTCATTTGGGATAATCTACCCTGATGGGTTTTATGGCTCCGTTGGCCAACCAGGATTCTAAAATAACTAAAAGATGTGAACTAAATATATGTACAATTCTATCAATCGACACATTAATTACAAATTCCTTAGCTAACAATGGTATTATATACAAAAGGTATATACAATTACAAGGTTTAAGTAAAGCCTTGTGAAAATAATTGTTTTAAACTAATAGATCTAAACAAGATTAAAAAATAAACAAAATTGTACTAGTACTATAATTAAGAAACTAATAACAATGAGTGAATAAGATTGTAAATGATATAACGATAATGGGAAAAGCATTCAATGTTTAAAAGATGCAATCATTATTCATTTTCAAACCAACAAATTAAACAAATAATAAACTAACTAACCTTACGTTGATCGACAATACTAAGCTAGATTCGTCTCTTTGTATGTGTATAAGATCCTCTTAACCTATGTCAAGTGTAAACCTATGACAAAAGAAAGCATGATACTTCCTGAAAAAACTCAAATAAGTCTTTTATATTCTAGAACAAGTCTGAGATGACAGAAAGACCAATTATTTTATATCATGTGACTTTAGAATGTCAAATAACCGAAAATGAAAGAAATTCCAACTCTCAGTAAATGGTATTACCATCTACCTAACATTAGATGTAAACTCAAAATGCTTGGATAGGTGAACAGTCACAGATATCAACAACACCAAAATATAATGAACTGCATAAAGAAAAACATGACATAAAAGATTATATGCAGAACAGACTAAATCTAGTTCTATACAAATAAAATTTCACATCTAGAAATTACATGAGAAAACAATGAAAACATTGCACAGTCTACACAGGATGAAAGCCAAAGAGTAAATTCTTTTCCCATATAGTTTAAAAAAAATAAGTCCATCATATGGTCCAGGAGGAATCGTGCATATCACTAGGAAAGCAGTGCTATTTAAACAAGTTTCTAATATGTTCCTCATATCATGCAAGATAGAGACGGATCTTTTAAAAGAAGCATTTACTAAAATAAAATAACAAAAAGATAATTTTGTTGAAGTCTTTCAATCCAAAACAGTTACATTATTAAACATTGATTTTCAAAAATGAAAATTACTAGTCGACTAAACACTCAACCCATGACTCACTCCACTAATCGTAGCACATTGATCTGTTGTTCACTTGAGACAAGGAAAATGAAATCTAAATTAGAATATAATCAAAATAAATAATTCAAAAGACAAGCTACAGAATCTTTGATTCTGTAGCTGGTCTAAATAAAAATATTTTGTAGTTGGTCTAAATAAAAACAAAATCAAAATGAATTTATTTATTATCCAAACAAAATCAAATTGTGCATTTCAAAAAAAAAAATTACCAGTTAGAGATTCGAAAGAGATACATCAAATACATATGAGTTTATAATAGTATTTAAATTGGTGGAATTTTTAATAACCACATTTCCTGATCTCTTAATACGCTTATTGGCTGTGTATGAAGTCGATCGAATGCAAGCTTTGAGCTCATCATTTTCCCTTTCAAGAACTGAGTTCCGAGTAACCACTTGATTTACTTGCGCTTATAGGTAAGGGATATCTCAGTAGTACCTTTCGATCCAGTCAAAACAATTCTCACAATACACTGGTTCTATGCTTGGTAATGGACCAATCAGATATGTACAAGGAGATTTACCATGTTCCATGATCCTTTTGAGATCATGTTGAATGCCTAAAAAACCTTGTTTCTTATTTAAGAAACGAGGTATATTTGATACGAAATCGAATTGGGGCCCATCGGTGTTGGTATCATCAACAGAAATCTGGTCGTCGAAGTCAATAGCAGGGATAGGTTTTTCACGATCGTGATGTCGATTCCTCAACATTTTGGATATGAGTCGACCAGATCTTTTGTTCTTAAAATAAATGTATGGAACTCTCTATGTTTTTCGTCTACCCTGTTTCTTGATTCTAATCTCATTTAAATCACCCACAACTAGCCCAGGACTAGGAACAGCAAGGACCTTACCCTTTAGATTATCTAATACATCTTCTAAGGATTTTTTAGGAATAAAATAGGGTCTCTGGTGTGTGCCTTTGGATGAATTATGAAAAAAAACAGGGGTTTTGGTTATTGACACAGGGATTCCTTGTAATTCGACATGTAGGTTTCTCAGATAAGGAGTTGATAGGAAAGGTTTGGTGGGCTCATCAGAACGCAGAGGTGAGTCTATCAGGTGGAGAGAACTCATTCCTATTGACTAAGTCTTGCCAATTGTCCCCAACTTTTGACAATTATGAAATGACCAAAATTCGAATCAGGTCGTGATGAAATAAGCTAGACTGTGAATTAAGGTTTCGCCTTTGGTAAATTATAGCCATTTTTGCAGGCTTTTAGGAAGGTAGAATGGCATATTTAAACCAAACCCTAAAAACATCATCAACAAATGAATATGAAATAGGAAAACTAGTCCACATCTACCCTTGCAGGTGATAAACTGCTTGAGTATCAACAGTAAACCATGCCATCGCAGTTTAAACAAAACAATTGGTGTACCTTTGACATTGTAGTGTGACCTCTTGGAAGCCATTAGTAGGTGCCAAGGGATGCCTTCAAATTTGATATTTTTGAACCAGCGAGTTCCTTCTTGGGGCAATCCCATGGCTTATGCAATTGAATCCTTTGTCACTTCCAACTGTAAATCTCCTATCTTGTAATTAGAACCATCGAAGTTTTGGGAAAAATCTTGAGCAACCTTGACGTTAAAACCCTCGAATAATTGTATGAGACTGACCCAACCAAAAACCACGAGATCGTCCACAAATTCGTCGTGTGAGAGCAGGGCCTATGAACCATTCATCTCCATCCTCACCATAGGTGCCATCGGTTTGGTCATGAAATACCAGAAGCAGTAGCGAAGGGGGGAGCGTGTTTGAAACCACGCGATATAAAGGATAAGCTCTGCATTTTTGAAGGAGATCTGATAACTAAGGCTTCGGGAGAAATCCACCATATCCACCACTTAGGTTGTTGAGTAAATTTTGAACCAGAGGACAAGTGTGATTGATAACTACCTCCTCTAATGACCACCTAGCCCAAAAACTAAGAACTACCATCGGAGGCAATGAATGTGAGATTGTGCTAACAGGATGAAGGAGTAATTGTTTGAGACCATGACTGACAGTCATGTACAATAATGATGAGACTGTGATATGAAAATAAGGGATAGCATTTCATATTTCAAGTTATACCAATTTTTTTGTTTTATGCGCGATCGTAGATATGGTAACGTGATAGTATAACACTCCCAATGCAAAATGACTAAGGCACACCCCAAAGGTGATCAACCCATTCGCTAATGGTAAAGATACCACTCATAAAATGATAATCTCAACAGCATCTAAGTTTCTTAATGTAGTTAGGTGCTCTTAGGTATTCATCCAATTTCATAAAGAGAAACTCTAGAAACTGTATGATGTGTTCAAACCAGAGCTTGTTTCAATTTCATTGTTAAACAGTCATGAAATTGAGCAAAAAAAAACAAGAGATTATATGAAAGAAATGAACTCAAAAAAACACAGTTAATCAAACAAAATTTTCAAAACAAAAACATCATTGAAGTCTTCGATAAAACAAAGAGGCAGCTATAGAAAATTTTATCCCATTAAGACTATGTTTTAAACATTGATAAAATGTACATGAATATAATGAAACTCATCTCCTGGAATTGTAGGGGATTGGGAGTAAGAAAAAAAAAGAATCTGTGAGACATCTAATAAAATAAAAAAGACCTCAAATCCTTCTACTCCAGAAGACAAAAATAAAGGATCAGGCAGTCCTTCAAGAAAGTAAGTACATTTGGAAGAACATTATGGGTTTAGAAATCAGCTCACATGAGGCCTTTGGAGGCATTTGGATGTTCTAGAATTCTCACCAATTTCATCTCGTGGCATCCAAGGAGTCCCTTAATTGATTGTTAGTCAAGTTGATTCACTTATCTTCAGGTAAGCAATTTATTATTATAAATGTCCATTTTCCAAATCAATATCAGGAAAAAATGGAATGTTGGAGATCATTACTAGAATTGTCTAAATCTGATTCCACAGAAAATATTATTATTGCTGGAGATTTTAACACCAATATACATCATCAGGAAAATAGGGGGGATCATTAGTTAGATATTCCTCCCAAGAATATTTAGAAGATCTAATCTCCTCCTTGGATTTGTATGATGTAAATCCTTCCAAGGGTTTGTACACATGTTCCAATCGTATATCTGGTCCTAGACATATAGCCACAAGGTTAGATCATTTCTTGATTAATAGTGCCTTCCTCACTGAACCTTATTCTCATATTTCTCATATCCTCCCCTCAGAGAGATCTGATCACAAGCTTGTTTCCTTAGCCTTTATCAATGAGAAAAATATGGGTCCCATTCCTTTCCATTTCAACCCACTCTGGCTTGAGAACCCATCATTCTTGCCTCTTGTCATCTCTTCATGGAGTCCTTGGATCGTTGGCTCTCCCATATACACCTAGGATAAAATATTGATCATATTAAAAAAGGTTATAAAATATTGGGTAAAATCTTCTTACAGGGTGCCTTAGGAGGAAATTGTTCATCTAAAGGGATAGTTGGAAAAGATTGGAAACAAGTTGGAGAACTCAAAGGTAACCTCCCCGGTCCTACAAGAAGAAGAACAATCTCAGAAGAAGTTTCAAGAGGTAATAAGGAAATAAGAGGAAACTTGGAGATTGAAATCCCATTGTTTATGGCTTCAAGCATGAGATAGGAACTCGTCATTTTTTCATAAGCAATGTAGTGTGACGAAATGACAGAATACAATGGAATAAATTCATCTTGAGGATAATTTCATACTCACCTCATTCGAAGAAATAAAATATGCATCTTTAGCACACTTTACATATATATACATGAAGAAAGGTCCAGTGGACAAGGAGTTAAAGGAACAATCACTCTCTTTCATCCCCCCATTAGTAGTAGAAAGTGACAATGAATAATCAACAAAGAGAGTGACTGAGGAAGAGATCTTGTTAGTCATTTCTCAATTTGAACAGGAAAAGGCACCAAGTGCAGATAGATTCATGGCTCACTTCTATAAAAAATGTTGGTTATTTATAAAATAGTATATGGTTCGAATGATACAATATGTGAAAAAAACAAGAAAAGTGGGCGGTGCCACGAATTCATCTTTTCTAGCTTTAATTCCCAAAGAGCGAAATCCAGTTTTGTTCTCAAGATTTTGGCCTATTTCCCTATTTAATGTATCATACAATATCATTTCCAAGATAATAGCCACCAGGATTCAAAAGATGTTACCAAATTTAATCTCCCCCTATTAGGAAGGATTTGTTGCACAAAGACAAATTTGGGATAATATCGTGCAAGTCCGGGAGGAAATTCATTCAAGTAATCTTAAAGGAGATAGGGGTATGGTGATCAAGATATATATGGAAAATTCATTCTACCGAGATTGACACACTTTCCTTCTAGGAGTTTTAGCGAAATTCGTATTTCATCCTTCCCTCATTAGATGGATCAAATCATGTATAAGGCATCCATGGATAGCCCCATTGATTAATGGAATACCTTTGGGATTCTTTCAAGCTTCCAGGGGTTGATATAAGGTTGTTCGTTATCTCCTATTCTATATATTCTAATGGAAGAATCATTGGGTAGAAGGCTAGATGATCCAGGTGGATATTGGTGGCCACCCACCTATTCCAACTAGCTCGTCTTGATAGTTTTTAGTTTAGCACAGTCTTCTGTACCTATTTGTAATTGTTGTTTCTACACTTATGGGGATTTTTTAAGCCCTGCACATCTTCCAGGTGGATATCGGATGCCTCCCACCTAATCAAGCTGGTTTATTTTGTATGTTTTTATGTCAGTGCATATTTATGTACTTCCAAGGCCGTTTTGGGGCCCTAAAAAGTGTTTTTTAGGCTCTCCACAGTCAAACTATAGACAGAGTCAGAGTTTGACGATGTAATGTGTAGTTCTCGAAAATAACTTTCCAAGATACACTAAAAGCAATAGCAAGTTACTTCCAAAAAAAAAAAAACCAAACAAAGTTTCTCTTTTAACACGATTCATTCAGAAAAAGAAGTATTCTTTAACTAAACAAGTCTAAAGAAAAGACAATGCTTTGTAACTGAAAGACACTCAAAGCAAGAGACTAAAACTTTCAAAATCAAACAAATCAAAGATGGCTAAAAGAAGTTTCAAAGTTGTCAAGCACACTGTAAACAGATCATAATCAAACCCAAAAATTCATCCCAAAACCAAATCCAAGGACTGGGTAAGGAAAAACCATCAAAAATCAAAATTTTCACAATTTGCACAGGCTGTAGATTAATAGAGTGCAAAAATCCTTGATTTCTGTAGTCCATATATGGGTAGGGTGCGGAGTTTCTACACTGGTATAAATAAGTAGGGTGCGGAAATCAAAGTAAAAATGAAAAAATAAAAAGTAAGAAGGTTTTTCCAGTAAACTTAAATAGTCAAAGAGTCAATTTAGATCTCACAGTGACTCAGAAAAGAGAACCTGGGCAATCAAAGCAAGAAAGCAAGACAAACTAGGAAAACAATTTGTTCCCTAGTATGGTCGCCAATTTTGTTGTAGGATAAATTGGTGAATGTGGACATAAACTAATCTCCCTAGATCCACCTGGATCTAGAACAAAACAAGACAGGACATGATGCCTTCCCTAAGTTACTATCATTGAATTTACTACCAAAGAAGGAATGGATGACATACCTTTAGATATCGCTTCCTTATAACTTTGTTGTCCCCGCTTCACTCTGGTGCTCTTGTGATATTCATCCTGCAATGAAACACAAACCAACCAAAGTGAAATAAACAATAGTAGATTCAATGAAAACCTAAACATGTGATCAAGGATTCATGTAATAAAATGCTAATGATTTTATGGGAAAGGAACATGTCACTGTATCATATTAAATAATGTGGAAGAAAGATAAAACCAGCCTTGATGTTGTCAGGTTCCTTCCAACAGTTCCTTGCTTTCCACACACTTCTTTCTCCATGGATTCTGAGACCAACAATCTATCTTGACAAAGCAATCACAAGCCAAGCTACAAAACTCAGTAACAAGCCAATCTAATCCAAGCTCATCCAAGCTAACTTTCTCCATGAGAGCTCCTCTCCTTTTATAAGCTGAAGAGGATAAGGTGAGGAGGTTAGGATGATCCCACTAAATCATGAAGGCGAGTAAGATCCAAACCACTCAGATGCCACCTCACCATAGAAGCTTCTCCTTCTAAAAGAATTGAGAAGATGCTCATTTTTCCCATGTACGAAGGTCGCCACACCCTAGCTATAGTGCAGCCTACGGAAACTCCGCAACCTAGCTATAGAGCAGCCTGCGGAAATCAAGCATTTCCACACCCTGTGTATAGTGCAACCTGCGGAAATCCTCCTTAATAGGTTTTTTACAAAGGAAAATCCAATTTCTTCTCTGAGGCAAAGTTCTTCTCCCTTCTTTATTTAGGAATTCAGGCTACTAACCCCTCTGAAGGCAACAGATAGGTTTACATCATTAACGGTCATAAGGGTGAAGAAAATAATGTGTAATAGAGAGCCCCCCAAAGTATGAAGTTAGAACATAGTGATAGCTAAAATACTTTGTCGAGTGTGTGTAGGGAACAAGGAACACGTCAATCAGAAACCTACCAACAAACAAGGAAATATAGTACAATAATATATCATCACTGAGGTAGGCATTACCATACTTAGAATACAAATGACTCAAAGCATAAATGTCGACATGCAAAGATCCATGTCAAGTAAGATAGGCCATGGCCACCAAACATACACCGTGGATCCATGCCGATATGACCCAAATCTGAACATAGCCACCAAAAATACATTGTGGATCTATGTGTTAAAGACTCAAATTTGAACATATCCACGAGACATACAATGTGGAACTATGCAATCGTACAAACTGAATATACTCCAACGCAACCTGAATCTGTGAGAAAAGATTCAGGGTCTTCATCTCCACCATTCTATAGTACGAATCTAACCATGCAAATACATGTGTTGAAGTCGAACATGGTAGAAACCACTTGATTACCGGTCATTAATGAATACCGTTAACAAGTGTGAGGGAAATCACCATTAATTTCAATGAAACCCAAGGTACACTAGTACAATCCAATGAATGTGAATCAATGAGCTGAGGTTGAACACTCGGCGGAATCTCCCAATCAGGGGTCAATAATGAAAACCCACTATCAAAAGAGAGGAAACCTGCCATTGAGGCATGCAAGTTCCAAGGTACCAATTAGTTTCTAAGTCTAATTCCTGGATAATGAGATGAAGTTGATAGAAAAAGACTCGTCACGGGAGGGCCTTAATCTATCCCCCATCAATGACATGAAACAGGTAAAAATGTTTGATGTAGATCAAAGTAACCAGTAACTCGGGACTGACTCAGGGATGTCCAACACAATAGAAGGCTTAAGGACTATGGAAAAGGTCGATGCAATAGAAGGCTATCCAGGTTGAACTTCTCTTTTGAACATATTGACGACACGATAACTGTCTTGGAAATACTGACTCAACAACAAGGATCATAGACCAATGGGTAATCTTATAAATGAGTATGATCAAGAGACAGGTGGATTTTCCAACCTAAACACAAAGCGAGTGAAAGGGTGTCATTTTCAAAATCAACTCTTCCATATAATACATGATTAGATACACTTCTTTCCCAATTTTTCCCCCACCATTTCTGGCGAGTACCTCTCTATTTTTACGCAAGCTTGAGGAGGATAACATATGCTTGTTGATGTAAGCTCATCCTTCAGACGATTCCCTCAGAGTATGTTTAACAAACCCTAAGAAGGAGTGGTTCGGTCCCATATGGGTCTTTCGATGTTTGTTTAACGAGTCCAAAGATAGAAAACTTGGGGGGTTTTCATGTTTAGAGAGTCTGAAAAACACTTAAAGAGGACTCCACGAGTTCCTTTTTCATAAATTAGTCTGATGAGACTGAAAAAGAGATAATCTATCTCCCATCAAATGTTTTCTTCAAATACTTTTACAAGCGTGAAAAGAACAAGGACGCTCGGCAATCTTTTCTTGTTTAGAGATTCTAAAAAGAGCTTAAAGGGAACTTCGGGGGGTTTCCTTTTTGGTATAACCTTTATGAGTCCTAAAAAGTGATAAAAGTATACTCGGTTACATTCTCATTGATTTACAAGCATGAGAAAGAACAAATACTAAGCTCGGGATTGTTTTCATTTTTATGCAATCTTAAAACAAAACAAAATTGTGCTTGGGATAGATTTTATTTTTACACAAGCTTAAAAACTAAACTAAACTATGCTTGGACCTGGTTTCATTTTCACACAAGCTTGAACCAGAGGAAACTATGCTTGAGGTAGGTGGTTTCATTTTTTACACAAGCTTCAACCATATAAAACTATGCTTGAACTTCCCAACGCATAACACAGGGATGGTTGGTACTTAGCCCCCAGCTTAAGAAACTAGCGGCATAACTTCAGCATGAATTCCAGAGGCTAAAAGCATGTTCCCCCAAGCTTCATTTCGTCCAACATCAAAAGAGGATGAAAATGAAGCTTCAAATACTAGATGAAGGACTTGACTCAACAGAGAGGGGGAAGTTGTTTCAATTTCTAACAAGCTTGAAATCGGATAAGAACTATGCTCGAGAATCCAGGTTCAATCCCTAGACCTCTGTTTCATTTTTTAATGAGCTTGACATAGAAATAGGAACTATGCTTGTAACTTATGTTTCATTTTTTAATGGGATCGACCGAAGATGGGATCATATCGACCACTTTGTCAACTGGTTCAACTAAGGACATGACCAGATTGACGACATGATCAACCAGATTGACCGACGAAGGGACCAGATTAATCATTCCATCAACTACAGGGGGGGTCGAGAGAAAGCTTACGGTAATCAACTGGAAGTTGAGGTTGGGGGGCAATCATTTCTTCCAGTAATTTTGAGGCTTCGTCCATACGAGGGAAAAGGTGAGTTAGATGACTCCCTTTGCATAACATACATGGGAACTTGACTCTACTTTTCTTCTTCCCAACAGTATCTTGACTAGTTGATGGGAGGTCATCAGCATGTTGTTCATAGGCTGACAACATGGGTTGGCAAGGGTGTGTAGACCATGCTTCTACAACCTTGGATAAACTAGGGAAATCCTTAAGAAGATGGCTACCCATACAAAGCCTGCAAGGGTACTTAGGCTTACGGGTTGTTTGGGTGATCTTGACATCATCAACACTCCCAGCATGATTAACAGTAACTGTTTTCTTTCCAACATGTCCAGCAGTGGTGGGAAGTTTGTACCCTTGCTTATTTTTATTCTTCTTAATCTTCCTTTTCTTCTTCTTCTTATCCACTGAGTTACTAGCTTTAGAGATTTCATTTGGAGAAGAAGATGAAATGGAAGAATACCTTGCAAGTGAAGAAGGTGAAGAAGATATTACTGGTGAAGAAGGTGAAGGATCAACATGAGGTTGATGTTCTTGGGGTGAAGTGCTTACGACTAAAGCACTAGTTGCATTCGGGATTACCTGAGTGGAAAACAACCACACTGGCAATCCAATCGTGGGACCTGGAAGGCTCAAAGTAGCGATGTGAGGAGGACCAATGTTTCCATAAGAAGGAAAAGCAAAAGGTTCCCTTGGAGCAGGGGTTCCTTCATTGGTCATTTCGGGAACTGACGCCATTAAAAAATCCAAACTAGAGTCCACTAGGGAAAACAAACAACACACACTAGAAATCTAGCAAGCAAGGAAGCAAACAAAACATTCTCACAATGAACACATTAGTTGGTGATGAAATCCAACGTCGCGGGAACAATGTAAGAAGGGGCTGAGATAGAGCGGGTGGAAAAGTTACGTTGACAACCTGCTTAATAGACTTACACCCTGGTGCAAGATCCCACACATAATCATGGGTATACCATCTAAGGAGCCCAAGTGAGTTTGGCCAACGTCAATTACAGGTACCATGAAGACTCTCCCCTCCACAGTCACCTTGTGTAAAGACCCTAAAGAGATAGGCCACTAAGGTTACCAATTACTATAATAATTCCTGGGGAAACAGTTGACAGTCTAATCCACGTGCAAAGGCAGGGTATCTAGCCTGAAATCAACTTGAAAGGCTTCCACTCATCATTGTGGGTATACCATTCAAGTGACCCCGATAATATCCACAATCTCTACACCGAGACCAACAAAGCAGGGTGAGTAACTCTACCAGTCCCAATGCGACCTCAAGTTTTACCCTTGTGTGAGAAGGGCTTCCCAGGAAAAAATGTAGCAAGTGGATTTCACTGCTCCCTAACGCAAGATTCTATGTTTGTTTGCAGCTTTGGAAAGTTATCTTTCACACCTATTCCAAAGCCCTACAACTAATCTAATGTAGGTTTGCTACCATAAAATATAAAATGTCTAATCAATTTTTATAAGCGCTTTATTTTATGGTTGTTGTTACTTAAAAGGAAAATGGCGTGGACAATATGGTGTTTTGAGCGACTCGAAAGTTATGCAAAGAGATGAAGATGCAATATTTTCATTTCAATGAAAGCTATGCTACTAGAAGGAGAAAACATTTATCATTCCCAAATGTACAATGTCTCAAAAATTTACCAAACTCATCAATATCAATATTTTCAAGAAATGAGACAAATAGACTGTACACCAATACACGATTCACGCCCCCCCCCCTCCGGCCATGAGGGGGGGGATTTTTATGAATTCGAGACCAAAAATACCAAAAAGCATGCAATTTTGCTACTTCAAATGCAAGGATGCCCCCAATCTAATATAAAGAAAGAAAAAAGATTTTTGTTTCAAAGATACACTAAAAGCAATAGCAAGTTACTTCAAAACAAAAACAAAAAACAAACTAAGTTTCTCTTTTAACACGATTCATTCAGAAAAATAAGTATTCTTTCACTAAACAATTCTGAAGAAAAGACAAGGCTTTGTAACTGAAAGACACTCAAAGCAAAAGACTAAAACTTTCAAAAGCAAAGATGGCTAAAAGCAGTTTCAAAGTTGTCAAGAAGACTGTAAACAGATCATAATCAAACCCAAAAATTCATCCCAAAACAAAATCCAAGGTCTGGGTAAGGAAAAAACCATCAAAAATCAAAACTTTCACAATTTCCGCAGGCTGTAGACTAATACAGTGCGGAAATCCCTGATTTCTGCAATCCAGATATGGGTAGGGTGCGTAGTTTCTGCACTGGTATAAACAAGTAGGGTGTGGAAATCAAAGTAAAAATGAATAAATAAAAATTAAGAAGGTTTTTCCAATAAACTTAAACAGTCAAAGAGTCAATTTAGATCTCCCAGTGACTCAGAAAAGAGAACCCGGGAAATCAAAGAAAGAAAGCAAGACAAACTAGGAAAACAATTTGTTCCCTAGTATGGTCACCATTTTTGTTGTAGGATAAATCAGTGAATGCAGACATAAACTAATCTCCCTAGATCCACCTAGATCTAGAACAAAACAAGACAGGACATGACGCTTTCCCTAAGTTACTATCATTGAATTTACTACCAAAGAAGGAATGGATGACATACCTTTAGATATCGCTTCCTTATAACTTTGTTGTCCCTGATTCACTCCGGTGCTCTTGTGATATTGATCCTGTAATGAAACACAAACCAACCAAAGTGAAAGAAACAATAGTAGATTCAATGAAAACCTAAACATGTGATCAAGGAGTCATGTAATAAAATGCTAATGATTTTATGGGAAAGAAACATGTCACTGTATCATATTAAATAATGTGGAAGAAAGATACAACCCAATGCCTTAATGTTGTCAGGTTCCTTCCAACAGTTCCTTACTTCCCACACACTTCTTGCTCCACGGATTCTGAGACCAACAATCTATCTTGACAAAGAAATCCCAAGCCAAGCTACAAAACTCAATAACAAGCCAATCTAGTCCAAGCTCATCCAAGATAACTTTCTCCATAAGAGCTCCTCTTCTTTTATAAGTTGAAGAGGATAAGGTGAGGAGGTTAGGATGATCCCACTAAATCATGAAAGTGAGTAAGATCCAAACCATTCGGAGGTCACTTCACCATAGAATATTCTCCTTCTAGAAGCATTGAGAAGATGCTCATTTTTCCACATATGAAGGTCGCCGCACCCTAGCTATAGTGCAGCCTGCGGAAACTCCACAACCTAGATATAGAGAAGCCTGCAGAAATCAAGCATTTTTGCACCCTATGTATAGTGCAACCTATGGAAATCCTCCTTAATAGGGTTTTTACAAAGGAAAATCCAATTTATTCTCTCAGGCAAAGTTCTTCTCCCTTCTTTCTTCAGGAATTCAGGCTACTGACCCCTCTGAAGGAAACAGATAGGTTTACATCATTAACAGTCATAAGGGTGACAAAAATAATGTGTAACACATAGGAAAGGAGATATGTGCACACCTCGTTAGATCCTCCTTCCCCGAGTTTGGCACAGCACAGAGCCTTCTTACTTGCACTTAGCTCTGCAAGTTCTCAACACACAGTGTGCACAAAGCATTTACAACTATTTTCACTTAGCTCATTGGCTTACAACTGACTCCTTCTTACATCGCCTAGCTATCTATTTATTTATTACAAAAGGGACCTAAACATGGGTAAGACTCATGGGCTGACATCCCATACCCATTACATAAACCCTAAACAAAAGAATCCCACAAAAGGGGGCGAGATCCCTCAATCTTCGCTTCTCCTAGCGCTTCGTCTTCGACCAGCATGTCGAAGTCCCAAAACTTGGTCGAGGGCCAACAGGCCCCCAACACTCACCTGTGACTCATCCCAAGTCACTCTGATCTAGGAAACTCTGGTTTGAAGGCCTCGAGCTTGGCTCAAGATGCTTCGACCTGCTACTTCACCAAAGCCTCCTACTTGGCGAACTCCTGAATAAATTTCTCGGTCACCGATCCTTCCAATCATTATTCCACCATGGTGACTACTTGTTCTAGTTGTCCACCTTGTCCCTCAATCTCCTCAAAAAGTGTGCAAGATTCATCCTGCACTGATTGTAGCCTCTGAGTCACTTCCATGACTTTACTCTAGATGGCATGGACATGTTGTTGAGTGGTGCGTCGTTCCTGGGACCTTTTCATCCTTTCGAATGTTGACAGTGGCTTCAACTGTGCTTGTACTATCGTTGCTTGTTTCTTTTCCTCCTGGAGCTGTGACTCCAATGTCCTTAGTTCTAGGTCCTCTGCAAGGCACTCATAGGTTTGCACACTTTGACTGCTTAATTTATTACATTCTAAGGCCAATGCCTTGATTCTTTTGATTGTTCTTTGAGCAGTTTCTTCCCTCTGATCTCACACTTCCTGCGAAGTGCTTGGCACATCTTGTAGTTCCCATTCAGCGACTCTTGCTTGAAGTTGTTGAATAGCTTCAGCGAGCTTCTCCACTTGACTCTCCACTGTGTCTTCTTATATCTATGCAAGGCACAGCATAGAGCGAAGTGCTCTGGTGACTACCTCCTTGACTCCCATCTGTTATGTGAGAAGTTGTTCTTTTTCCCTCTGGATTTGTGCCTTATCCTCTGCAAACTTCACCTGGCGGTCATCTTTCTCTTGCTGCACAACCCGATGTTGCTTTAGGGATTCTTATTTTTCTTTCTTTAATGCCTCTGTGGCATGCTCCTTTTCCTCTTGGACCCGACAAAGGCGAGCCTCTATCGAATCTTCTAATCTGCGTAGCTGGGCAGGCTCATCTCCTACTTCTATGTCCCCTGTTGACAATGGCGTAGTAGACATTGTGCGACTCAAATAAAGATCTTGTTGTACCCCTTTGAGCTCTGCCTAGATCCTATCAAACATTGTCTCTTGTTTGACTTCGCTTTGCTGTAAAATGTCCTATGAGGTATCTGATACAGCAGCGATGATGAGGTCAATATCATCTACCGTGAGCACAGTCTGAAATGGAGGTTTATTGGCTTTTGAATTTTTTCGTGATGAAGGTTTCTTCGGGGAACCATTTCTTTTCTTAGATGTCTCTGCCTTTGTGATGGGATCCTTAGGCGGTGTCACTTCACCATGTTCTTGTTTGTTTTCTTCCCCTTCGTCCTCTTCTTTGTCTACTTCGTCATCTCCTCCTCCTTCGGATGAATCTGGTGTAGTTTCCTTTGATGCGTTTTTCAATTCTTGTACCTCTTCCTTCTTTTTCTTCCTGTTGTTGTTGGGTCCATCATACTCTTCTCGAGTGACTATAGGACTTCCGATGAGGTCAGGGTCGGAGAGTTCTGTCTGTTCGACCGATACAAGGAACTTTGCACTCCATTCCTTGGTTATTTCTTCCATGTACTCCTCTGTGAGTTTGTAATAGGACTGGATCTCTTCCTTGTGTTTGTCCCCATGCACAGTGATGTAAATGAAATTCCTATCTGCATGGAACTTCGCAAGTGGCCTGAACCTATGTAGGGTATTTGGCATCATGCAAGGGAAGGATTCAATGGCCCTCTTCAGTTGTAAATAATATATGTGGAACACCGCATTGGATTTCCATTGTTTTTCCATGTTGCTCGAATACTAGAGCATAGTGAACTTCATGGCCAATGGTTCGGATGGCTCAATTTCAGGGAAGCTCACTCTTTCCAACATCTCCCAAGAAATTAAGGAAATGAGAATCAGCAACCAACTAAAATGAAACTCGTAGCCCTGGTCATGTGCTTCGTGGAAATATTGCTCCAACTGGTTGACGAGGTAGCTCGCCCAGTTCATTTGCATCCCTTCGATACATTTTCCTGTGAGGTCAACGACGAACCCTATGACCTGCATTGGTCGGTTCTTCCTGACGAGCTTACCAGAGATCAACTGGAAAGATAAATGCACTACGCCATTCTGGATGGAGGCTACCTTGTAGCCTCGTTTCCCTTTCTCTACATCACCATAAGTTTCTTTTATGCGCTATGCCAGGGCGTGATCTGCAACCTTCCCTGGGTAAAAATCTAGAGGGTTGGGTCCTTGCATGCTTAATCTGGTGATCCGATGGATCAGCATCGGATATACGATGATGCTCCAATCCAACCACGGGTAACCACCATGGTAGCATGACAGGAGGATTTTAACGCACGTGTTAATCTCCTGATGTTTGCCAAAGTGTGGTATCTTCATTACATTGAGGATGGTCGATCTTGTGATGTCCATAGTCCGCGGCTGGGGGATTATCTTCGACTTCTTACCCATTGTCTTTGTCAAGTAATTGTGAGGTGAGAGCATGCCATATTTCTTGTGGTCTCCTAAGTTGAATTCACTAATCTTTAGCATCATAATCTATCCTAACTACAGTCCAACTACGCGTATCCTCTTCGGGAGGTACGCAGTAATCAATGTATAGTCAAAGTCTCTCGGGATGTTTTCATGACTAAACGTGCCATCCAGAGGCGGGATATAGTCGAGTAGGATTGATGGTATGAGCTTCGCATTCACCAAGTCATCACAATGATTTCTTCTCTTCTTTGTCGCAATCCGAGATGGCCCAGATCAGCATGCAGTCGATGGGGATGCTTGCAATCCTCTCATCGACAAGGCTTGTACTCTTGTGGACAGGACCTTCTCATCCATCAACAGGGAAAATTTCTTCAGCAATATTGACCTAAAGTTTGGCTACCACCAGGTTCCCATCGAACCAACTGATGTATGGAAGACAACTTTAAAATCTAAATAAGGTATCTTCGAATGGTTGGTCATGCCCTTTGGCTTAACAAATGCACCAACCACTTTCATGAGGTTGATGGATGATGTATTGAGACCCTTCACCAACTCTTTTGCGGTGGTATATTTGGATGACATCCTCATCTTCAGCAGAACTTGGGAGGATCACATGCGGCATATTCAACAGGTTTTGAACACTCTGCAGCAGCACAATCTATATGCCAACTTGGAAATATGCTCATTTGGCATGAAAAAGGTCCAATACTTGGGCTATATTGTTGATGAGCATGGGGTACATGTTGATCCATCTTCAGAGCTTCTTGGGACTGGCCAACTTCTACCGATGGTTCATGTTGGGATTCTCCCATATTGCATGGGCCCTCAGCTAAGTGACCAAGGGCAGTGGCAGGGAAACTTTTGTGTGGGGGAAGGAACAACAATGAGAATTTTATGATCTAAATCATCGCTTGTGCTTAGCTACAGTACTCTCCTTTACCTATCTGCACCAACTGTTCGAGATTGACACGGATGCATATGAATATGCGGTAGGCATAGTTCTCACTCATCACGGTCATTTGGTCGCATACCATAGTGAGACACTCTCACATAATATCCCAAAATACCCCACCTTTGACATGGAAATGTATTCCATTGTACAAGCATGTATTCAATGGAAACATTACATTCTGGGAAGGGATATGATCATCCACATTGATCACAAGCCTATAAATTTCATATAGACACAATGAAATTTGTAGAACGATCTCCATCATAAGTGGTCCACCTACCTGAAACAGTTCCATAACAACATCAATTATAATACAGGGAACACAAATCATGTCGTTGACTGCCTTATTCGACCTCCCATGGTTTCACTCACCACTGTGCTCCATTCCTATGGGCATGAGGCATCTGAGTGGCCCCAACTTTATCAACAGGACCAGACTTCACCACCACCTATCAACTCTTGGGTACAGGAAATAATGTCACCTATTTTCACATTCAGTACGAACTGTTATGCCATTTGAGCCATCTGTGTGTTCCTACAAGTGACCATGCAAAGTTGATCTGGGAATCCCACTACAATCGTATGGCAGGACATTTTGGCATGGAGAAAATTGTGGTCGTTCAACAGAAACATTTTTATTAGCCAAAACTTCAACAAGATGTCAGAAAGTATATCATATCTTTCACTTCCTATGCCATTGCCAAGCCATCCATGAAGAAGCAAGGCTTATACACCCCTCTTCCTACCCCCGAGAAGCCTTTGGAATCCATCTCAATGGATTACATGTCTGGACTTTTGTCTACCAAGCAAGGTAATGATTTTGTTTTTATGGTCGTTGATTGGTTTTTGAAGATGTCCATCCTCACAGCCTACAAGAATAACATCACAGCGACAGATACTTCCAAGCTCTTCTTCGAACAAGTGTGGGTCCATTTTGGGATACCACATACCATCATCTCTGACCAGGACAACAGGTTCCTCAACACATTTTGGTCGAGACTCTGGTCACTATTGAACACCAAGCTCACTAAATCCACTGCTTTCCACCCCCAAACAGATGGCCAAATAGAGGTCGTCAATTGGAGGATTGTGCACATCCTGAGCATGTACAACTCTAAGAATCCACGTACATGGGATGAGAGTCTCCCCTATGTTCAACACAGTTACAAAAGGGCTCTCCATAGATCCATCGGACATAGCCCATTTCAGGTGGGGTTGAGATTCCAACCCTTGGGTCCCATTGATGTTGCACTATGTCTTGCAAACACATAGAGAAACTCTTCCCATGTTCATTCTGAGACCGAAAAAGCCACCAAATTCATTGAGAGGATTCATCGCATCCTCCAACATGTCCATGAGATTTTGCAGAAAGCTAATGCTAAGTACAATAAACGCCATGATCAACACAGGGTACCTTACATGTTTCAGGTTGGAGACAAGGTCTGGTTACATTTGTAGAAAGAGCGTCTTACAGGGCCCCATTGGATGCTCTGCCCACTTCTCTATGGTCCTTACACTATCACCAAGGCTATGGGTAGCAATGAGTTTGAGCTCAACACTCCACCCTTCCTTGGCTTGCACCCAGTGTCCAATATGGAGCTCCTTCAGCCATATTTTCTACCATTATTGGACACCTTAGAGATTGCAGAATCTGACACCAACTGAGCTCAACCCTGACTGCATGGAACAAGCATCCACTAATTAGATAGTGGACACATAGGTCAACGACACTTGCCAACAGAGGATCTAGCTTTATCAATTTTTCAAGTTAGGGCATCTCCTCCACCAAGGAAGTGGCTCACCCTGATCTAGGTGGATATTGGTGGCCACCCACCTATTCGAACTGGCTCCTCTTAACAGTTTTTAGTTTAGCACATTCTTTTGTACTTATTTGTAATTGTGGGTTCTACGCTTTCGGGGTTGTTCGAATCCCTACACATATTCTAGGTGGATACTGGTGGTCTCCCACCTAATCCAACTGGCTTGTTTTGTATGTTTTCATGTCAGCACATCTTTATGTACTTCCAGGGCCATTTTAGGGCCCTAAATAGTGTTTTTTCTCTCACCACGGTCAAACTATAGACATAGTCAGAGTTTGACGATGTAATGCATATTTCTCAAAAATACCTTTCCAACGGACTATCACGTGCCTAGAACAGAGGTAGCATGCAAAAGTTATGACCCCAGGAAGTTGAGGTACCAACTTACCCATAGGGGCCCACATAACTTTTGGCATTTCATCTCCTAGGGTTAGGTTTTTGGATTTCTAGGGTTTTGGAATTCATAAGGAATGTTAAAATTGCCTCTGGATCCTCATTGTACTCATTCTTCTCGGA
>ML827675.1:107174-124955 GCA_009831015.1 Picea engelmannii | reverse complement strand
TCAGCCTTGGGTTAGGTGAGAAGGGGTTATGTGACAGGTAAATCCACTTGCTTACTACTTGCTTGAGGTGAGACTACAACTATTAAGCAATGGGTGATACTAGCATGGAGGTTTACAAGCTGAGATACTAGCTCTGGAGGGATGACTTACAGGGCTTACCAAAACAAGTAACCATTGTTTTCTTCTTGGAATAGGATTATCCCTTTCAATTGGATAGATTATTTTAAAGAGATATTTCCATAAAATGATAGATTAATCCAAGAGGATATTTCCTCCATAGAAGGAAGTTGATTCTCTAAGAGAAGAAGAAAGTTTCTTCCCCGAAGCCAATTCATTTCACTTGATTCTCAAGACCCAAGGTTTGAGTTAGTGGATTAATGGTTCGAGAGTGTGTTGGTTAGTGGGTAAATGGTGAGGGGGTTAGTAGATTAGTGGTTAGGGTTATTTTGGGTTATATGGGTTACATATTAAGGGGTTTATGCTAGTGGGTTCGAGTTAGTGGATTAGTGGATCATGTTTAACTTAAACGTATGAGGTTAATATGTTAGAAGCTAAGAGTTTAATGACTTGGTAATTAAACATAGCAAATAAATTAAGGAGTTAGTGAGTTATTTCTACTCTTAACCAAGAAACTTTATACCAACCATATAACTTTTCACTATCCAACTATATTTTTCACTACTTCCTCTAGAGTTATGAGATTATATAAGTAATTCAAATTTGTATAGTATGGTTAAATGTTATTGGTTTTCACATTTAATTATATTATAAACCTAATTTCTCTCTCATAAGTATAAGTTAGCATAATTATTGAGAAGAATTTATTATTCATAATCAACATAAATTTTACATTATAAAAAATAATTTGAAAAATGGATTAATTTGTAGTCAATGTGCTTTGACTTTTAAATAATTTGCATTTTTTCACTTTCTGCTATACGTTTTCTAAAGTCTCCAAAAATTTATCTATTAAATTGATTATTCTTTAAATTGAAAAATAAATTTTAATTTTTTTAAATATAAATTCATATTTTGTGATTGGTTGTTAATTATGATTAGACAATTTTTATGTGATTTTACACTTAATTGTCTTTTAAAAAATCATTTTAAAAATTAAAAAATTAAAAAATCAAACAGTTTGTCACGTGTCCTTATTAATTGTGGTCATCAATACTTATTTGTGCAGATGTCACTTCTATTAATTATTTTAGATATTAAATAAATTTAGTAATAAGAGTTTGATTAATTTTAACATTTCAAAGTCTTATTACTATATTTATTTAATATCTAAAATAATTAATAGAAGTGACATTAATAGATGTGACATGTGCACAAATAAGTATTGATGGTCATAACTAATAACTAATAAGAACAGAGTGGCAAACTATTTAATTTTTTAATTTTGAATTTTTTAAATATGACAATTAAGTGTAAAACCACATAAAAATTGTCTAATTATAGTTAACAACAAATCACAAAATAAGAATTTATATTTAGAAATTTTTTTTTTTTTTCAATTTAAAGAATAATCAAATTTAATAGATAAATTTTTAAAGACTTTAGAAAACTTTATGACAAAAAGTGAAAAAAAATGCAAATTATTTAAAAGTGGAAACAAATTCACTACAAAACAATTACAATATAATATGCTTTAGCATGTATAATAATAAATTATGAAGAAAATATAGTAAAATCAAATTAAATTAGATAAAACAAAATCAGAAATTTAAAATCATCCGATACCATGATTAAAATGACAACTTTTGGAAAAAAAATATAAAAACTTTGTAAACATAATTTATTTATCTAATTTAAATAATATTTATAAATTAAATATAAAACAAAATTTTTACTTAATTTAATTATATTATTTGATAATAAAGTATAAAGTTTTTGAAAAGAAAACTGAATTTATTCACTTCTCAAATTACTTTACTATAAATATAAATATGATGAAGCCTTATATTCTTACACTTGGCCATTACATCATGATGAAGTCTTATATTTTGACACACTTGGCCATTGCATCATACATATACTTTTGTAACCTTTTAGTATGGGCAATAGTGCATCCTACAAGCACATAGACCAAGTTTTGTATTTGGGAATGGTAGTATGTACAAGTTTGTCACTTTAACTTACTATTAAAATTTATTATGAATAAATCTATATTTCTCTTAAAATTTGATAATGTTTGTTTTATATGGGTGGCATTCCTTTTTTCCTGACAGGCTTGGCACTTCACATCATATTTGGACTCTTGCAACTTTACATCATATTTGGTAATCTTGCAACTTTTTGTGTGCACAATAATGCATCTTACCAAAAAAATATTGGCTAAGTTTTGATTTGAAGATGGTAGTATCAATAAGTTTGTCATTTTTTTTCCTGACAGGCTTGGCACCTCACATCATATTTGGTACTCTGGCAACTTTACATCATATTTGGTAATCTTGCAACTTTTTGTGTGCATAATAACGCATCTTACCAAAAATAATATTGGCTAAGTTTTGATTTGAAAATGGTAGTATCAATAAGTTTGTCATATGAATGGTACTCTTGTAATTTTTTTTTGGGTACTATTACAATAATATTCGCTAAGTTTTGATTTGAATATGATAGTACAATAAGTTTGTTATATGAACTTGTTAATAAAGTTTTATATTCACAGTATTAATATGCTTGTTTTACAATAACATTAATTTTTTTTGGTACTATTACAATAATATTTGCTAAGTTTTGATTTGAATATGGTAGTACAATAAGTTTGTCATATGAACTTGTTAATAAAGTTTTATATTCACAGTATTAATATGCTTGTTTTACAATAACATTGGCTAAGTTTTGATTTGAAGATGGTAGTATCAATAAGTTTGTCATTTGAACTTGTTAATAAAGTTTCATATTCATAGTATTAAGCTGATTGTTTAAGGATTTTTTTTTTTAATTATTCTATATATATAGGATTAAAAGTGATTTTTTTAAATAAAAATAAAAACGTATATCTAATTAAAATTTGGATATATGGTTGAAAAAGGTAAACATTATTTATGATATAAAAGTTTGTCAAAAATATTAAAGTGATAAATTTTCTATTTAGAATCTTACATTTTTTAAATTTCAAACCATTTTTTTATCATTTCAATATTCCAAACATGATTTTCAAAAATAACTTTTTGAATGCTTCTGGTTTACATGTCAAACCAAAAAATTGTGAATTGATTAAAGTATCAATTGCTTGGCATTTTTTATCATTTCAATATTCCAAACATGATTTTCAAAAATAACTTTTTTGAATGCTTACATGTCAAACCAAAAAATTGTGATTTGATTAAAGTATCACTTGCTTGGCATTTTTTTTGTCATTTCAATATTCCAAACATGATTTTCAAAAATAATTTTTTTTTTAATACTTTTGATTTACATGTCAAACCAAAAAATTGTGATTTGATTAAAGTATCAATTTCTTGGCATTTACTAGTATCTTTATGTGTCAATTTTTTTATAAAAGAATCTTTATTGACATGAATTCAAGTTAAGATTGTTGGCATGTATGATAACTCCATGTTTGTTCAAAATTTTCCATTTTCCAAATTCTAGTGCATAAGATTTATCATGGACTTAAAATAGTTACTCAAGTGCATGCATGACATTTTAACATTATAATTCTATATGTTTTACATGTAGTATATATTAATAAAAGTTTTATGGTGATTCATCAAGAGGGTGTTTCTAATACCAAATTTTTAAATTTTTAATGTGAATAGAAATGAAATTTATTATAAGTATTTAGAAACAACAAAATAAGAATTAAAAAAAATTCAAATTTAAGAATGTGAATAGAAATGAGATTTATTATAAATATTTATAAACAACAAAATAAGAACTAAAAAAAAATCAAATTTAAAAAAAAAACAAATTTAAGAATAAGGCAAGAGAAGAGATTTATTTAAAATTAAAATAAAATGCATAAATTGGGATTCCAAATTAAATATAAAAAAATATATAATTTAAAGTTAATTCTAAATTATGAGAATTTATTTTTTCATTTTTAAGGTGAAGTAACATTTAACCAACCTATAGGGTAATATATTGGGAAAAAAATATAGTATAATCAAGTTAAAATAGACAAAACAAGATTATAAATCTAAGTATATCGTTATGATTTAAGATAACAATGCAACTTAATAGAACATCGTGGCCAACCATGAAGCTATGAAGCTTGCAAGTATTAAGTTAAACATACTAGCTTTTGAGAAAAATTAGAAACTTGTAAGCCTAATTTATTTACTAATGTAGACAATACTCATAAATCAAATATGAAACAAATTCCTATCTAAAACTTAGAAAGTACATAATGGGGAAATTGTACAAAATCTAAAAATTTTGACGATAAGTTTTTTGAAAAAAAAAACTAAATTTATTTGGTTCTCAAATTACACTACTACGAATATGATGAAGTCGTCTATTCTATTCTATCAAACTTGGCCCCTAACATCATACATATACTTTTGTAACCTTCTAGTATGGACAATAATGAATCTTACAAGCACATTGACCAAGTTTTGTATTTAGAAATGGTAGTATCTACAAGTTTTCCATGTGAACTTACCATTAAAGTTTATTATATGAATAAATCTATATTTCTCATAAAAATTGTTAATGAGATTTTATGAGATTCTTCTTCTTCTGACATGCTTGGCACCTAACATCATAATCATTACTTTTACAACCTTTTAGTGTGGACAATAGTGCATCCTATAAGCACATTGACTAAGTTTTGCATTTGAAGATGGTAGTATCTACAAGTTTGTCATGTAAACTTGTCGATAAAGTTCCTTATCCATAATCCTAAGTTGATTGTCTATGTGATTTTTTATTCTAATTATTCTATCTACGTATATGATTAAGGGTAAATTTATGGACTAAGTTTTGTATTTGAAGATGGTAGTATCTACAAGTTTTTCATGTCAACTTATCAATAAAGTTCATTATCTATAGTCCTAAGTTTATTGACTATGGGATTCTTTCTTGTAATTATTCTATCTATATATAGGATTAAAGGTGAATTTTTTGAATAAGAGTAAAAAATGTGTATTTAATTAAATTTCAAAATATCATTGGAGAAGGTAAGCATTATGTATAATTCAAAAATTTGTCAAAACATTGAAGTGACCAGTTTTTTTATTTGGAATCTTGCATTTTTATAAAATTTTAAATAAAAAATCTATCATTTAAATAAAATTTTTTCTCATTGCTTATTGTATGTACATCAAACTAAAAATTAAAGTATCAATTGCTTGGTATTTACTGGTATCTTTTTATGCATCATTTTTTTAGAAAAAGATTCTAATTAACATGAATATAAGTTAACATGGTTGGCATATATGATAACTCCATGTTGGGTCAAACTTTTCCTATGTCCAAATTCTTAGTAAGTGAAATACAAATTGTGTGAGGGAGTTGAGTCATTTGGTGTACATTATTCATTGAACCCTAAGCATATTTCTTCAACTTCTTTATGTTCTTTGTAAAAACTTTATTTCCTTGTTTTCGCTTTAAATGTTTTCTACTTAGTGTTCTTTATTGTGAAGTGATTCTCCTTCCTCACCTAAATTAATTTTTGTGTTCATTCTTATATTATTAACATTTAAGATTTGAAGTTTCTATGAGACACACTTCTCCAACAATATTAGAGAATGTTGAACCCAACTCTTCTTATAATGCAACTTTTATTTTTGAACCATACATAACCAATTTGGTGCATTTCACAAAATTTCACGCTAAAGCCAAGTCAATTATACAACGATGTTGTGTCTTAGCACTTAATGTGAGTTGTTGGTTTGATCATTGCCACTTAATGGCCAAAGTATGTAAGAAGAGGGATTAAAAAGATAATGGTTTGTTTTGTAGATTCTAATTTGATGCTCTTATCATATTTATATCAGAAAATGGGCACATATATGATTTCTTTGATCTATTTAATCGTTTTTCCTATGTTATTTAATTGGTTGAGAGGAAAGACAAGAGATATGGAGATCAAGGATATAATTAATTTGATGAGTGTATAAAATTCTAAGTATGAATATTTATTGAATTTTTTTTAATGGGGAAGGGATAGTGATCACAAGTATTTGAAATGTGTTATTTTTATTTAAAATATTTATCTATTTTTATTTGAAATGTGTTATTTTTGTTTACAATATTTATCTATTTTATTGTATCAAGAGAAACACGGTGTATTTTACAACTTAATATAAGGTGAAGTGTAATGTATGTGTATAACATTAACATTGATGTGACATGTGGTATAAGTGTTAGAAAAATGGGTGTGCTCGTTTAACCATAGACAATATAGCAATATTGTCTCCCAACCATAGGCACAAATGCCACCCCCGAGCACCTTAACCTTGACAGAGAGAATAGTTCTGGTAGAAAATCAATAGCTAACCAAGGTTAGTGCACCAAGATAAATAACCAAAGACCAATTAGAAAGTCCAAGCCAGAAAAATTGAAAATACAAGTTGCAGTAGTTGCAGCTGCATCTACTCTCCAAACTTGCACACAACTGATTTTATGTAGTTGCGTGTGAGTGAGTTCCAAATGAGCTCTGGCGTCCTATATTAATATTGTTCCTTCTTAGCTGTTTGGGCCGACTTCTCTTCCTAGAGGCTAAAAGTTCAATATTAATTATTCTCTTTAGCCGACTTGCCTTCTAGGATTATGTCCAAGGCTTTAGGGTTTCTCTTGCTTCCCAGAATATTTTAGTCTAGTCAAAGGTTACAATTGGAGGTTAATACCTCCCACAACTACCATAATATCAACACTCCCTCCTAGCTAGGGAGGTATAGAAGACAATGGTCTTGAGCACAAAAAGACCATTCAACCGGTAGCATCAACATAGCCACATAGGCTATCTCAGAATCAAATCACGAGCACCATCATCACTATCCAACTGGATAATCTTCATGSCAATCAAAACAATTCCATCCAATAGAACAATATTGYGTATATTCATAGTAGTTTACAACTATTATCCAATGGTACACAACCACTCTCAATAGCACACTACTACTAACCAGTGACCCATAGTCACTATCAGTGGATCACATCCACCACAGTAGCATACAACTAATTTCCAAAGACATGCAGTCTCTACAACAATCATATCATCTGATATCAATCTACATAAACAGTATCATGATACGAACTGAGTCATCTGGGCCATTCTTCCACTCACATCTTGTGAGATATGGAAGAGCATATGCCCTCATAAAAAGAAAACATCAACCATGGGCTATCTAGACTATTCTTCTCAAGCATAGAAGAATAATTGTCCATGATTTCTAAGCATGGACCATTCACCTAACTGGGCCATTCCTCCATCACTAATCATAGTGCAACCTAGAGAGAATGAGTCTGCCCTAGGGAATGCATGTCTCTGATTGTTGAACCTGGACTATTCACCTAACCAGGCCATTCCTCTAGCACTAATCATAGTGAAACCTGGAGAGAATGAGTTTGCCCTAGGGAATGACTGTCCGGACCATTTCCTAAGGAAATGACTGTCCTGAACCAACCTCCAAAACGGACCATTCTTCGAAACTACTCACAACTGTGAACTTCGAAAGAATGACTGCCCGACAAGGCAGACCATTCTACTTGACCACTACTCAGAGTGACTGGCAAGAAGAATGACTATCCAAGACCATTCCCCCACACTGGACACAAGGGGAATCCCCATCTATGGTAAATCACTAATCTATCGGACCATTTTCATTACGAAAAATGATTGTCTAATCTGGACCATTTTTCAAAACTGGAAAATGCATGTTCGTCAGAAATCTCAAACCACTTTTCAAACTGGAAAGGAACTGCCCAACCTGGACCATTTTCCAAACAGAAAAATGACTGCCCGTGAATCAATAATATGTATTAGTGCTCCCTCCCAACCTAGGGAGCCATCTCTTCCCTTTCAGCTAATGGATTTATCTCCACGAGCCCCATTTTTTCCCATAAGTACGCAAAATTTATCCTAGACAAAGGATTTGTCAAAATATTTGTTATTTTCTAATCTGTGGAGATATACTGGAGTTTCACTTCTCCTTTTTGGAATTTATCATGAATTGTAACGTCCCCTGGTCACCCACGATGGGGACACACCACTACTTCAAAACAAAACTACTATGATACCAATTTGTGATGTACCCAGCCTTCCAAGCCTAGTCATGCCACTTAAAAATAATCTCTCTCATGCTCCAATACCAGACTGTAGTGTACCCAGCCATCCTAGGGCCGGACATGCTACCATAAAATAACCTCTACTATGTTTTCAAACTCTTATATACATATACATATAATGCAATTTTAAAAAATATAAACATTCTTCTCATACACAGATTCATGCGGAATTAACAATAAATCCTACATGCAACAAACACATGCAATTCTCATAAATAATAGACATGCACTAAACACATCATTTGATATTAACCTAGAAATGATACTTATCTTTTAATTGAATGACACCAATTGTGTTCAAACCTTCCATGAACCTCCCAACCTTAGACCACGCTGCTCCAAGCTATTAGTAGTGGGTCACCCTTGATATGGGACTAAAATCCACCCAGGGTAGCAGTGGGTCACCCCCGATTTGGGACTAAAATCCACCCAGGGTAAAGGAAATCCTAGGCTAGGCTGAAACTATGAAAATTTTCACAATGCAATAGGAAGGATTCCCTCCATGGATCCTACTTACGCCCACTGCTCACAGACTATCATTCCCCACATGCTTGTCCCACCCCGGGAATATACACCTTCATTGTTCCACATTCCATCAGTTACTCCACTTCCCTTCCATGGCTTCAACAACATGTTGGATCATAAATTCATAGAGCTTTATAGCAGTTGTTGGACTCCCTCCAGGAGAAATCACTTCCCCAACAACCTCTCTCACTTGGAGAGAGTTTCTCACAGGCCTGACAACCTGCTTCTTCAACCCACAAGCCTGAAAACCCACCTCTTCAAACCACAGGCCTGACAACCTGCTTCTTTTGTCCAGCTCTTAAGTCAACTAGGTAACCACGATAGCAAAAACGGGTAAGGTAAGGGACGACTCATAAAATTACATAGGTTCACGATGGTAGAGGGTTCAACAATGGAAGAAAAGGATGACTATGTGCCTGCTCAATGAGTGAGTGAATGGGGCAAAGATGGTGAGTGAAATCGCTAGGAGAGATGGCAAGAATGGTCAGTGAACCCCCACAATGATGGATTTTCCCCACATAAATCTACATGCATCCTGGATGACACTTGGCTCTCAAGGATCTCGTTCCTCTCCACTTGGAGTTTGTTCCTCTCCCCAAAGGAACTTAGGATAACATGGTTTATTTCCCAAACTTTAGTATTTTAGGAAATACATTATAATATTCCCTTGGGTTAAGCCCTCAAGATTAGCCTCTTTTTCCTAGCCTCTCAGCTCCCTTCACTTTCCCTTCTTAGTGGAGCTTAGTCCTCGATAACTATTTCTTTATGGTCGGTCTACACGTAGTGATGTATTTTTATTAATGATCTGCATAATGACATATACAAAATCAGGCTCACTGGCCTTAGCAACAGGCTCTCTGGCCTAATAAACACATAAGCCTCCCTGCTTATAAAAACTTGGCTCACCAGCCTATACACATCATTAAACATCATTACGATTCAGCAAGGGCTCGGCATTGGGGTTTAACAATCCCCTCCCCTTATTTATGCACTGTCCTCAGTGCATCATATTTACATATTACAACAAGATTTTCAAAAATATTCAAAAAGATGCGGGCATTCTACCTGCATAGCATATTCATGCTCCCAATTTGCATCCTCAGGACTGTACCAGGTCCATTGGACCTTTACAAGCCCTATGGCTCGATTCCAAAGTTGTTTGATTTTTCGGTCCAGAATGCGTACTGAATGCACTTGAAAAGTGCTTTCTTGCTCCACCTGAATCACATTCCAATCAATAACATGATTAGCATCGGGTATATATTTCTTAAGCAATGATAGATGGAATACATTATGTATAGACATATGTGTAGAAAATGGAATCATATAATCTACTAGTCTAATCCTCTCTAGGATTTCAAACAGCCCACAATATATCGCTTCCAACTTGGAATAGTTTCCCAACTTCAGGGAACTTCTATTGGCCTTCACCTTCAAGAAAACATGATCACCCACTTTAAATTCCCTGTGATTTCTTCTCTTGTCAACATATCTTTTTTGCCTGTCTTGGGCAACATTTAAATTATGTTTTATCTTCAACATTTTCTCTTCCATTTCCTTGAGCAACTAGCACAACCACTTCTCTATCAGCTGTGTTGTCCTAGCTTACTGGTGTGTTTCACTTTCTGCCATAAAGTGCCTCAAATGGGCTCATCTTCAGTGATGCTTGGTACCCATTGTTGTAGGCAAATTCTACCAAGTGTAGATAATCTTCCCATTTATATGGTTTGTCCATCACATACATCCTTAGCATATCCTCGATCACTTGGTTCACTCTTTTTATTTTCCCATCAGTCTCGGGATGATAAGTTGTGTTGAAATTCAGATTTGTTCTGAACCCCTTGAATAATCCCTTCCAAAAATTTGATGTAAAATTTGGGTCTCTGTCAGACACAGTTTTATTGAGTATTCCATGCAAGTGTTCTACTTCCCTCATATAAATATCAACAATATTGATTTCCTTGTGAGTAACCTTCATAGGAATTAAATAGGAAGCTTTAGTAAGCTTGTCCACTACCGCCATGATAACATCGTGTTGCTTGCTTGTTCTGGGCAATTTGGTGATGAAATCCATTGTCACCACTTCCCACTTCCACTCAGGAATGGGAAATGGATGCAGCAACCCAGATGGGTGTCTACACTCATCCTTGACCTTTTGACACTACAAACATTTAGCAATGTACTCAGCAATATCGTTTTTCATGCTTGGCCAATAATATTGGCTCTTGACTACTGCAACTATTTTCTGATATCTTGGGTGTCCAACATAAGGTACATTATGCATCTCTTTCAAAATCGTACTCCTCAATTCATTAGAATTGGGTACATAAATTATGTTCATGTATAAGAGAATTCCATCAATTCCCACTTCATAATCTTCAACTTTTTGTTGCATTTTACTTTGCTGCAATTTTGTTACCAATTCCATGTATTGCAAATCAGTTTTTGCAACCTCAAAATTTTTGTCTTTAAGATCAGTCTGATACA
Organism: Picea engelmannii; assembly: GCA_009831015.1. Classification (NCBI taxonomy): domain Eukaryota; kingdom Viridiplantae; phylum Streptophyta; class Pinopsida; order Pinales; family Pinaceae; genus Picea; species Picea engelmannii. The sequence continues at coordinate 113,702 of ML827675.1, read as the reverse complement.
TGCTAATGGTTGTAGCATGCAATTCATGCACTCTCTTGATGAGTGCATCCACCACTTTGTTCTATTTTCCTTGATGTGCTTGATATCAAAGTCATACTCACAGAGGAATTCCAACCATCTGTTGTGCCTGACATTCAAAGTTGGATGATCAAACAAGTATTCCAGACCATTATGGTCTGTCCTCAGCTCAAACCTCTTTCCCATGAGGTAGTGCCTTCATTTATTCAAGGCATGCACTATGGTTGACAACTCCAAATCATGAGTGGCATAGAGCATGTCATGCTCTTTTAATTTCCTGGATTCAAAACATATCACAAACTCATTCTCACTGAGGACTCCATCAAGTCCTTCTTTTCATGCATCTATGAAAACTACGAAATATTCATTCGGATCAACAATCCTTAGAATAGGAGCTTTGGTTAACAACTGCTTCAATTGTTGGAAGCTCTTTTCACATTTTGTTGTCCATTGAAACTGCACCCCCTTCCTTTGAAAGGAAGTGATTGGGTGAGAAATTCTTGAAAACCCTGCAATGAATCTTCTGTAGTATCTAGCTAGACCCATGAAGGATATGAATTATGTCACATTCTTAGGTGTTTTCCACCCTTTAATGGCCTCAATATTTTTAGGGTCCACTATTATCCCCTCTTCGGATATGATATACCCCAAATAGTGAATTCGGTTTTGATAAAACGAGCACTTGCTCAATTTTGCATACAACTAGTGTTCTCTTAACACCTATAACATCGTCCTCAGGTGATGATCATGTTCTTCTTCAGACTTGGAATATACAAGGATGTCATCCAAAAAGACAATGCAAAAATTGTCTAAATATTCCATGAAAACACCATTCATTAAGAACATGAAAACAACTGGTGCATTTGATAACCCAAATGGCACCACTATGAACTCGTAATGACCATATCATGTCCTGGAGGCAGTCTTATTGATGTCTTCATCTCTGATCCTTATTGATGATATCCTGACCCAAGATCAATCTTTGAGAATATCCTTGCATCCTTTAACTAATCAAAGAGATCATCGATCCTTGGCAAAGGATGCTTGTTCTTTATAGTCACTTTGTTCAATTGTCTGAAATCGATGCACAATCTCAATGTCCCAAATTTCTTCTTCACAAACAATATTGGGGAACCCCAAGGTGACACACTTGGGCGTATATACCCCTTCTTCAGAAGATCTTCAAGCTACATTTTCAACTCTTTCAACTCTGGTGTACTCATTCTATAAGGAGTCTTTGATACTGGAGCTGCTCCAGGCATCAAATTTATAGAGAAATCAATATCTCTCTTTGGGGATAGTCTTGTTATATCCTTAAACACATCTTCAAAATATTTCAGGACTGAGTGATCCTCCAGATTTGGCACCTTATCCTTAGGGCTTCCTCCATATGAGCTGCAAATAATTGGCAACCCTTCCTGTAACACTTCTTCAGTTGCATTGTTGAGATCTCTCGGACAGTAACTTCCCTAGGAATTCCTTGGACTGATCTTGGGTTCCCTTCCTCATCTAGGAAAGTAAATGCCTTTTTTATAGCATGGTGTTGGTCCAACCAATCCATACAAATTAGACATTCATATGAACCAAATGGCAGGATGTTCAAATTTTCCTTGGTACTTATCCCATTCATATCCACTCGACATGATTTAACCAGCTCAACAACCTTTCTCTTGGTTCCTATAGCCAATTGTACCAGCCAACATTTCTCATGCTTTCTTCTTGGCAAAAGAAATATTTCCACTACCTTAGGATCTATATAGCTATGACTAGCTTCTGAATCTATTAAAATAGTAAAGGCATGGTTATTGATCATACCTTCTACTTCAATCATCTGTGATTGAAACTCAGCTTGCTTGTTGTCCAAGGCTACATAGATCCTAGGTACACTTCTTCACATTTCCTCCATTGTTTCTGCTTGATGTACATTGTGGAAATCTCTCACTTTGTCATTTTTGTGAGGATTATCTCTATATGTGTGGTCTCCTTTACAGCCCCAACATTGAATGGGTGTATTCCTTGGCATTTTCCCTCCTACGTCAGCCATGTTGTGCTCTCTAAAATATGGTTGTCCTTGAGAACTACTTCTGAAAAAGGGTAGTTTGTTCCCCTTCTGCCTCAGTTCCCCCTTAAACTTCTTCTTGTCTTCTCAAACTCTTTGGAAAGTAGGCTTTCCCTTTTGTTGATCATATAATCACTTGGCTCTTGTTATGGTTTCCTCCAAAGACTTGGGATCATCATATTGGATTGTGTCACTGATGAAAGATGGTAGCCCACTCAGGTACCTCTAAATATTTATTGTCTCATCCTTGATGAAGGAGACATACTTCAACAATTCTAAAAATCTACTTTCATACTCCTCAATAATCATGCTGCCCAGTTTGAGTTCAAATAACTCTTTCATCTTTTTATCATAATACCTCTTGGTCAGGCATTTCTTCTCAAAATGCCTCTTGAATTCCTTCCAAGTCACATTTTTCTCTCTGATGTGCTGCACTTGCACAAACTGATCCCACCACATGGATGCCTTTCCTTTTAGCTAATAGATCACAATTCTTCCCTCTGCATGAGAAGAGTAGTTATGTAATTGGAAGTACTTCCTCATGCCTAGCATCCATGTTTCAACATCTTCATCCTTTTTGTGCTCTCCATAAAAAGTAGGAGGTTTGATCTTATTCATTTCTCCTTTCAATTCATCCACCCTAGACCTCCTATGCTTCTTGACAGGGGATGGACTTGAGCTACTGTGTGCTCTCCTATGGGAATTCCTTTGGGAGTTATGGTGATTTCTGCTACCACTCCTTGATCTTCCTTTTCCCTCAGGGGTCCCATGGCTTCCTAATTTTCTAGAGCCACTATCCTTATCCAACTTATTTTCAATTATTTCCAATCTTTTCATTAACTTCATGTTGAATTCTTCCTATTATTCCGTTGCCTTCATAAGCCTCTCATTATCATCCTTGTGGCTCTGGACATCTATCTGCAATTTTCTGAGGGTCTCAGCCAGATTTATGTCTTCCTCGTTTCCTCCTCCATGTCCATTGGAGTTGGTTCCTTCCATATCCAACTAGAAATTCATCCCTTTGATTTCATCATCTTGACTATATACTACCTATGTATCATCCATCACTCTGCACTATGTGTTGATTTTGATCTGACAGTTGTTAATTCTGCAAAAATGTGCAACCAATAGAACTTTGTTAGGCTAAATGTTCTCAATAATTTCATGAAAACACAAACCATTCTAATTCATTAATATATATCAGACTTCTTTTATGTTTATTTCCTAAGAAATTGATTGTCCAGATCAAATTTCTAGGTGAACAATTATCTTCTATTGTTCAATACCTTTCCAATGCCTGCTTCCATGCTCAATTATGAGTTTTGAGCAGGAAGTTATGGATACTTGGACAATTTGTCCTTTCAGTGATACAATCCTATACATGCATTCTTCCAACTCATATTTGAATTGGTTCTTGTATCTTTGTTGGATCCCTCCTTCAGGTTTACAGGCCTTCCTTACTTCTTTAGGTGTAGGTCTATACAATCAAGAACCTCACGACCTCTTTCTCTAAGCCCTTTCCTATTCTTAAAACAAAATTTCAGGCGCTAGCCCCTTTTCTTCAGCCCCCAAATTCATGTGACCTAGTGCTAACAAATAGGCACTTATCTGGTGCTTCAACACTTCGGAGCTCCAGAACTTCGGGGCTCCAGAGGATCTGCCTTCATTACAATACATTTCCTTTGAGCACAAATTCTATGAATACTCGGAGGATGTACATATCAACGGTCCTCATTCTTTGTTTAGAACTACGTTGGATAGGATCTCCAAGACTTTGGGCTTCGGCAGTTTACAAATCACTTCTCTACAAATCTCTAGAAGTTTTGACTCACCGAAGATTCTCTCTCTTGCCTCCATGTGTCATCTCCCGACCAACGGTCGAGATTAACTCTGGCCTTTGGGATTTCTCTACTCACAACAATCTGCAACTCAATTCCTCCGGAGTACCACTTCTCTGGACCTTGGGATCTGGTGCCATGCATCCTATGTGATCAATGGTCGAGCTGGACTCAGGCCTTCAGGCCTATGGAAGTCCTCGACCTCAACATTTATGCCTTTAATCCTCCGGACTACGGGATCTACCGTCGCATTTCCTCTCACAATCAACGGTGAGGGTTTACTCCGCTCTTCAGAGCTTCAGAGGTTTCTCCTTCCTCACACTTCATTCCTTCCGAACATCGAATTGGTGAACCCCTAGGGTCCACTTAGTACAATTTTTATCAATTAAGGTAGTGACACGTGGCCCCACCATCGAGTGACATGTGTTAGGTCCCAATTGGTACTAAAGACCTGTCAAAAGTACAAAAACAAGTGACATGTGGCAAACTTAGGGTTGTTCCACGTCACCCTATGTGACATCATCGTGCGACATCATACCCAATGCTTCAGGAATTCGGTGATTTCTTATCATCGACACTTTCACAAAACTTTTGAACTACCGAATACTTCCACGCCATCCCCAATGACATCATCATGTCACGTCACTTCGACGAACTAGGACTTTGGAAATTTCTTCTCATCGACACTTTTGCAAAATTGTCGAACTGTCAACTGACGAACAGGTCCACGTCATCTCTGATGCTTCAGGACTTCAACAATTTCTTCTCATCGACACTTTTGCAAAACTGTTGAATTGTCGATTGTCGAATAGGTCCATGTCATCACCGACACTTCGAGACTTCAACGATTTCTTCTCATTGACACTTTTGCAAAACTACAAAACTGACGAATGTCGAACAGGTCCACATCATCTCTGATGCTTTGGGACTTCGACGATTTCTTCACCGCACAATATCCAACGGATTTCTCTGAACACTGAACTGATGAAACACTTGGGAAAATCCAATGGCTCTCCTCCTTCTGAATGATCTATGGTTAAGAGTCATTCTGGGACTTTGGAGCTTTGTGCTTTGAATCCTTTCTCAACAAAACCTTAAAAAAATTTCGAAGACACAAAGTTCAAAGGACTTTGACGATTAATTATCGTGCATCTTCTCCAAATCCGACGGTTGTAAGGGATCTATCTTCTTCCAAATAGATCCAACGGCCCAAATTTACACTTTGTGGCCCAATACCACGGTTGTCATGGTTTATCAAATTGATATACCTCTTGAGCTTTCCAATACCACCTAGGAGCTCTCCCAGCGCCGCTCTGGCATGTTGTACATCAAATTCTTGTGGAAATTTTACTTCAAATTACACATTTGTGGCCCATCCAGGTTCAGTGTTGAAACCATCGGCTCTGATACCAATTATGTAACGTCCCCCAGTCACCCAAGCCAAGGACACACCACTACTTCAAAACCAAACTTCTTTGATACCAGTTTGTGATGTACCCAGCCTTCCGGGCCTAGTCACGCCACTTAAAACTGATCTCTCTCATGCTCCAATACTAGACTATAGCGTACCCAGCCATCCTAGGGTCGGACATGCTACCATAAAACAACCTCTACTCTATTTTCAAACTCTTATATATATATATATATATATATATATATATATATATATATATATATATTTCAATTTTAATAGATAAGCATTATGCTCATACACAGATTCATGCGGAATTAACAGTACATCATACATGAAGCAAACACATGCAATTCTCATAAATAATAGACATGCACTGAACGCATCATTTGATATTAACATATAAACGATACTTATCTTTTAATTGAAGTGCATCAACTGCATACATACCTTCCACGAACCTCCCATCCTTAGACCACATTGCTCCAAGCTATCAGTAGTGGGTCACCCCCGATATGGGACTAAACTACACCCAGGGTAGCAGTGGGTCACCCCCGAGCTAGGACTAAACTCCAATCAGGGTAAAGGAAATCCTAGGCTAGGCTGAGACTAAAGAAAGTTCCACAATGAAACAGGAAATCCTAGGCCTACTTACGCCCACTACTCACAGACTCTCATTCCCCACATTCATGTCCCACCCTGAGAATATACACCTTCATTGTTCCACAACCCATTGACTGCTCCACTTCCCTTCCAGGGCTTCAGCAACAGGTCAGATCATGAATTCACATAGCTTTGTAGCTGTTGATGGAGTCCCTCCGGGAGAAATCACTTCCCCAACAACCTCTTGTTGGAATATTGGTTGTTGTCATTGATGTCAACCCCAGTCATGGGTTTTGGACCAGAAGATTGATGAAGTTATTTGGACATGAAGGAAAATGAAAATGAAGATACAACACCCATGGATGGATAGTATACATCATTCTCTTTCCGGTGGTATGTGGCACGTCACGTGGATCCTCATGGTTGAGGAGAAATGAATTTTTGAAGATGACAAAATGAATTGTACATGTAGGCCCTGAAGACAATTAAAGAAAAGAATTACAAAATAAGAAAGTGTCAGGTCGGCCCTAATGTTAAAAGGAAGTGAAATAAATGGTATAAATAAACATCATTATACATTAATTTGATACAAGTCGAAT
>ML827675.1:89170-107124 GCA_009831015.1 Picea engelmannii | reverse complement strand
CTGCATAATGACATATACAAAATCAGGCTCACTGGCCTTAGCAACAGGCTCTCTGGCCTAATAAACACATAAGCCTCCCTGCTTATAAAAACTTGGCTCACCAGCCTATACACATCATTAAACATCATTACGATTCAGCAAGGGCTCGGCATTGGGGTTTAACAATCCCCTCCCCTTATTTATGCACTGTCCTCAGTGCATCATATTTACATATTACAACAAGATTTTCAAAAATATTCAAAAAGATGCGGGCATTCTACCTGCATAGCATATTCATGCTCCCAATTTGCATCCTCAGGACTGTACCAGGTCCATTGGACCTTTACAAGCCCTATGGCTCGATTCCAAAGTTGTTTGATTTTTCGGTCCAGAATGCGTACTGAATGCACTTGAAAAGTGCTTTCTTGCTCCACCTGAATCACATTCCAATCAATAACATGATTAGCATCGGGTATATATTTCTTAAGCAATGATAGATGGAATACATTATGTATAGACATATGTGTAGAAAATGGAATCATATAATCTACTAGTCTAATCCTCTCTAGGATTTCAAACAGCCCACAATATATCGCTTCCAACTTGGAATAGTTTCCCAACTTCAGGGAACTTCTATTGGCCTTCACCTTCAAGAAAACATGATCACCCACTTTAAATTCCCTGTGATTTCTTCTCTTGTCAACATATCTTTTTTGCCTGTCTTGGGCAACATTTAAATTATGTTTTATCTTCAACATTTTCTCTTCCATTTCCTTGAGCAACTAGCACAACCACTTCTCTATCAGCTGTGTTGTCCTAGCTTACTGGTGTGTTTCACTTTCTGCCATAAAGTGCCTCAAATGGGCTCATCTTCAGTGATGCTTGGTACCCATTGTTGTAGGCAAATTCTACCAAGTGTAGATAATCTTCCCATTTATATGGTTTGTCCATCACATACATCCTTAGCATATCCTCGATCACTTGGTTCACTCTTTTTATTTTCCCATCAGTCTCGGGATGATAAGTTGTGTTGAAATTCAGATTTGTTCTGAACCCCTTGAATAATCCCTTCCAAAAATTTGATGTAAAATTTGGGTCTCTGTCAGACACAGTTTTATTGAGTATTCCATGCAAGTGTTCTACTTCCCTCATATAAATATCAACAATATTGATTTCCTTGTGAGTAACCTTCATAGGAATTAAATAGGAAGCTTTAGTAAGCTTGTCCACTACCGCCATGATAACATCGTGTTGCTTGCTTGTTCTGGGCAATTTGGTGATGAAATCCATTGTCACCACTTCCCACTTCCACTCAGGAATGGGAAATGGATGCAGCAACCCAGATGGGTGTCTACACTCATCCTTGACCTTTTGACACTACAAACATTTAGCAATGTACTCAGCAATATCGTTTTTCATGCTTGGCCAATAATATTGGCTCTTGACTACTGCAACTATTTTCTGATATCTTGGGTGTCCAACATAAGGTACATTATGCATCTCTTTCAAAATCGTACTCCTCAATTCATTAGAATTGGGTACATAAATTATGTTCATGTATAAGAGAATTCCATCAATTCCCACTTCATAATCTTCAACTTTTTGTTGCATTTTACTTTGCTGCAATTTTGTTACCAATTCCATGTATTGCAAATCAGTTTTTGCAACCTCAAAATTTTTGTCTTTAAGATCAGTCTGATACATGCTAATGGTTGTAGCATGCAATTCATGCACTCTCTTGATGAGTGCATCCACCACTTTGTTCTATTTTCCTTGATGTGCTTGATATCAAAGTCATACTCACAGAGGAATTCCAACCATCTGTTGTGCCTGACATTCAAAGTTGGATGATCAAACAAGTATTCCAGACCATTATGGTCTGTCCTCAGCTCAAACCTCTTTCCCATGAGGTAGTGCCTTCATTTATTCAAGGCATGCACTATGGTTGACAACTCCAAATCATGAGTGGCATAGAGCATGTCATGCTCTTTTAATTTCCTGGATTCAAAACATATCACAAACTCATTCTCACTGAGGACTCCATCAAGTCCTTCTTTTCATGCATCTATGAAAACTACGAAATATTCATTCGGATCAACAATCCTTAGAATAGGAGCTTTGGTTAACAACTGCTTCAATTGTTGGAAGCTCTTTTCACATTTTGTTGTCCATTGAAACTGCACCCCCTTCCTTTGAAAGGAAGTGATTGGGTGAGAAATTCTTGAAAACCCTGCAATGAATCTTCTGTAGTATCTAGCTAGACCCATGAAGGATATGAATTATGTCACATTCTTAGGTGTTTTCCACCCTTTAATGGCCTCAATATTTTTAGGGTCCACTATTATCCCCTCTTCGGATATGATATACCCCAAATAGTGAATTCGGTTTTGATAAAACGAGCACTTGCTCAATTTTGCATACAACTAGTGTTCTCTTAACACCTATAACATCGTCCTCAGGTGATGATCATGTTCTTCTTCAGACTTGGAATATACAAGGATGTCATCCAAAAAGACAATGCAAAAATTGTCTAAATATTCCATGAAAACACCATTCATTAAGAACATGAAAACAACTGGTGCATTTGATAACCCAAATGGCACCACTATGAACTCGTAATGACCATATCATGTCCTGGAGGCAGTCTTATTGATGTCTTCATCTCTGATCCTTATTGATGATATCCTGACCCAAGATCAATCTTTGAGAATATCCTTGCATCCTTTAACTAATCAAAGAGATCATCGATCCTTGGCAAAGGATGCTTGTTCTTTATAGTCACTTTGTTCAATTGTCTGAAATCGATGCACAATCTCAATGTCCCAAATTTCTTCTTCACAAACAATATTGGGGAACCCCAAGGTGACACACTTGGGCGTATATACCCCTTCTTCAGAAGATCTTCAAGCTACATTTTCAACTCTTTCAACTCTGGTGTACTCATTCTATAAGGAGTCTTTGATACTGGAGCTGCTCCAGGCATCAAATTTATAGAGAAATCAATATCTCTCTTTGGGGATAGTCTTGTTATATCCTTAAACACATCTTCAAAATATTTCAGGACTGAGTGATCCTCCAGATTTGGCACCTTATCCTTAGGGCTTCCTCCATATGAGCTGCAAATAATTGGCAACCCTTCCTGTAACACTTCTTCAGTTGCATTGTTGAGATCTCTCGGACAGTAACTTCCCTAGGAATTCCTTGGACTGATCTTGGGTTCCCTTCCTCATCTAGGAAAGTAAATGCCTTTTTTATAGCATGGTGTTGGTCCAACCAATCCATACAAATTAGACATTCATATGAACCAAATGGCAGGATGTTCAAATTTTCCTTGGTACTTATCCCATTCATATCCACTCGACATGATTTAACCAGCTCAACAACCTTTCTCTTGGTTCCTATAGCCAATTGTACCAGCCAACATTTCTCATGCTTTCTTCTTGGCAAAAGAAATATTTCCACTACCTTAGGATCTATATAGCTATGACTAGCTTCTGAATCTATTAAAATAGTAAAGGCATGGTTATTGATCATACCTTCTACTTCAATCATCTGTGATTGAAACTCAGCTTGCTTGTTGTCCAAGGCTACATAGATCCTAGGTACACTTCTTCACATTTCCTCCATTGTTTCTGCTTGATGTACATTGTGGAAATCTCTCACTTTGTCATTTTTGTGAGGATTATCTCTATATGTGTGGTCTCCTTTACAGCCCCAACATTGAATGGGTGTATTCCTTGGCATTTTCCCTCCTACGTCAGCCATGTTGTGCTCTCTAAAATATGGTTGTCCTTGAGAACTACTTCTGAAAAAGGGTAGTTTGTTCCCCTTCTGCCTCAGTTCCCCCTTAAACTTCTTCTTGTCTTCTCAAACTCTTTGGAAAGTAGGCTTTCCCTTTTGTTGATCATATAATCACTTGGCTCTTGTTATGGTTTCCTCCAAAGACTTGGGATCATCATATTGGATTGTGTCACTGATGAAAGATGGTAGCCCACTCAGGTACCTCTAAATATTTATTGTCTCATCCTTGATGAAGGAGACATACTTCAACAATTCTAAAAATCTACTTTCATACTCCTCAATAATCATGCTGCCCAGTTTGAGTTCAAATAACTCTTTCATCTTTTTATCATAATACCTCTTGGTCAGGCATTTCTTCTCAAAATGCCTCTTGAATTCCTTCCAAGTCACATTTTTCTCTCTGATGTGCTGCACTTGCACAAACTGATCCCACCACATGGATGCCTTTCCTTTTAGCTAATAGATCACAATTCTTCCCTCTGCATGAGAAGAGTAGTTATGTAATTGGAAGTACTTCCTCATGCCTAGCATCCATGTTTCAACATCTTCATCCTTTTTGTGCTCTCCATAAAAAGTAGGAGGTTTGATCTTATTCATTTCTCCTTTCAATTCATCCACCCTAGACCTCCTATGCTTCTTGACAGGGGATGGACTTGAGCTACTGTGTGCTCTCCTATGGGAATTCCTTTGGGAGTTATGGTGATTTCTGCTACCACTCCTTGATCTTCCTTTTCCCTCAGGGGTCCCATGGCTTCCTAATTTTCTAGAGCCACTATCCTTATCCAACTTATTTTCAATTATTTCCAATCTTTTCATTAACTTCATGTTGAATTCTTCCTATTATTCCGTTGCCTTCATAAGCCTCTCATTATCATCCTTGTGGCTCTGGACATCTATCTGCAATTTTCTGAGGGTCTCAGCCAGATTTATGTCTTCCTCGTTTCCTCCTCCATGTCCATTGGAGTTGGTTCCTTCCATATCCAACTAGAAATTCATCCCTTTGATTTCATCATCTTGACTATATACTACCTATGTATCATCCATCACTCTGCACTATGTGTTGATTTTGATCTGACAGTTGTTAATTCTGCAAAAATGTGCAACCAATAGAACTTTGTTAGGCTAAATGTTCTCAATAATTTCATGAAAACACAAACCATTCTAATTCATTAATATATATCAGACTTCTTTTATGTTTATTTCCTAAGAAATTGATTGTCCAGATCAAATTTCTAGGTGAACAATTATCTTCTATTGTTCAATACCTTTCCAATGCCTGCTTCCATGCTCAATTATGAGTTTTGAGCAGGAAGTTATGGATACTTGGACAATTTGTCCTTTCAGTGATACAATCCTATACATGCATTCTTCCAACTCATATTTGAATTGGTTCTTGTATCTTTGTTGGATCCCTCCTTCAGGTTTACAGGCCTTCCTTACTTCTTTAGGTGTAGGTCTATACAATCAAGAACCTCACGACCTCTTTCTCTAAGCCCTTTCCTATTCTTAAAACAAAATTTCAGGCGCTAGCCCCTTTTCTTCAGCCCCCAAATTCATGTGACCTAGTGCTAACAAATAGGCACTTATCTGGTGCTTCAACACTTCGGAGCTCCAGAACTTCGGGGCTCCAGAGGATCTGCCTTCATTACAATACATTTCCTTTGAGCACAAATTCTATGAATACTCGGAGGATGTACATATCAACGGTCCTCATTCTTTGTTTAGAACTACGTTGGATAGGATCTCCAAGACTTTGGGCTTCGGCAGTTTACAAATCACTTCTCTACAAATCTCTAGAAGTTTTGACTCACCGAAGATTCTCTCTCTTGCCTCCATGTGTCATCTCCCGACCAACGGTCGAGATTAACTCTGGCCTTTGGGATTTCTCTACTCACAACAATCTGCAACTCAATTCCTCCGGAGTATCACTTCTATGGACCTTGGGATCTGGTGCCATGCATCCTATGTGATCAATGGTCGAGCTGGAATCAGGCCTTCAGGCCTCTGGAAGTCCTCGACCTCAACATTTATGCCTTGAATCCTCCGGACTACGGGATCTACCATCGCATTTCCTCTCACAATCAACGGTGAGGGTTTACTCCGCTCTTCAGAGCTTCAGAGGTTTCTCCTTCCTCACACTTCATTCCTTTCGAACATCGAATTGGTGAACCCCTAGGGTCCACTTAGTACAATTTTTATCAATTAAGGTAGTGACACGTGGCCCCACCATCGAGTGACATGTGTTAGGTCCCAATTGGTACTAAAGACCTATCAAAAGTACAAAAACAAGTGACACCTGGCAAACTTAGGGTTGTTGCACGTCACCCTACGTGACATCATCGTGCGACATCATACCCAATGCTTGAGGAATTCGGTGATTTCTTATCATCGACACTTTCACAAAAATTTTGAACTACCAAATACTTCCACGCCATCCCCAGTGACATCATCATGTAACGTCACTTCGACGAACTAGGACTTTGGCAATTTCTTCTCATCGACACTTTTGCAAAATTGTCGAACTGTCAACTAACGAACAGGTCCACGTCATCTCTGATGCTTCAGGACTTCAATGATTTCTTCTCATCGACACTTTTTCAAAACTGTTGAATTGTCGATTGTCGAACAGGTCCATGTCATCTCCGACACTTCGAGACTTCAACGATTTCTTCTCATTGACACTTTTGTAAAACTACAAAACTGACGAATGTCGAACAGGTCCACATCATCTCTGATGCTTTGGGACTTCGATGATTTCTTCACCGCACAACATCCAACGGATTTCTCTGAACACTGAACTGATGAAACACTTGGGAAAATCCAATGGCTCTCCTCCTTCTGAATGATCTATGGTTAAGAGTCATTCTGGGACTTCGGAGCTTTGTGCTTTGAATCCTTTCTCAACAAAACCTTAAAAACTTTCCGAAGACACAAAGTTCAAAGGACTTTGACGGTTAATTATCGTGCATCTTCTCCAAATCCGACGGTTGTAAGGGATCTGTCTTCTTCCAAATAGATCCAACGGCCCAAATTTACACTTTGTGGCCCAATACCACGGTTGTCATGGTTTATCAAACTGATATACCTCTTGAGCTTTCCAATACCACCCAGGAGCTCTCCCAGCACCGCTCTGGCATGTTGTACATCAAATTCCTGTGGAAATTTTACTTCAAATTACACATTTGTGGCCCATCCAGGTTCATTGTTGAAACCATCGGCTCTGATACCAATTATGTAACGTCCCCCAGTCACCCAAGCCAAGGACACACCACTACTTCAAAACCAAACTTCTTTGATACCAGTTTTTGATGTACCCAGCCTTCCGGGCCTAGTCACGCCACTTAAAACTGATCTCTCTCATGCTCCAATACTAGACTATAGCGTACCCAGCCATCCCAGGGTCGGACATGCTACCATAAAACAACCTCTACTCTATTTTCAAACTCTTATATATATATATATATATATATATATATATATATATATTTCAATTTTAATAGATAAGCATTATGCTCATACACAGAATCATGCGGAATTAACAGTACATCATACATGAAGCAAACACATGCAATTCTCATAAATAATAGACATGCACTGAACGCATCATTTGATATTAACATATAAACGATACTTATCTTTTAATTGAAGTGCATCAACTGCATGCATACCTTCCACGAACCTCCCATCCTTAGACCACATTGCTCCAAGCTATCAGTAGTGGGTCACCCCCGATATGGGACTAAACTCCACCCAGGGTAGCAGTGGGTCACCCCCGAGCTAGGACTAAACTCCAATCAGGGTAAAGGAAATCCTAGGCTAGGCTGAGACTAAAGAAAGTTCCACAATGCAACAGGAAATCCTAGGCCTACTTACGCCCACTACTCACAGACTCTCATTCCCCACATTCATGTCCCACCCTAAGAATATACACCTTCATTGTTCCACAGCCCATTGACTGCTCCACTTCCCTTCCAGGGCTTCAACAACAGGTCAGATCATGAATTCACATAGCTTTGTAGTTGTTGATGGAGTCCCTCTGGGAGAAATCACTTCCACAACAACCTCTCTCACCTGGAGAGAGTTTCTCATAGGCCTGGCAACCTGCTTCTTCAACCCACAAGCCTGACAACCTTCATCTTCAAATCACAAGCCTAACAACCTACTTTTTTTGTCCAACTCTTAAGTCAATCAAGTAACCACAGTAGCAAAAATGGGTAAGTCAAAGGATGGCTCAACAAATTATAGAGGTTCATGATGGTAGAGGGTTCAACAATGGCGGAAAAGGCTCACTGCATTCCTGCTCAGTGCGTGAGTGAATGGGGAAAAGATGGTAAGTGAACTCGTGAGGAGAGATGGAAAGAATGGTCAGTGAACCCCCACAATGACAGATTCCCCACATAAATTTGCATGCATCATGGATGACACTTGGCTCTCCAAGAGCTCATTCCTCTCCACTTGGAGTTTTTTCCTCTCCACTTGGAGTTCGTTCCTCTCCCCAAAGGAACGTAGGATAATAGGTTTTATTTCCCAAACTTTAGTATTTTAGGAAATACATTATAATATTCCCTTGGGTTAAGCCCTCAAGCTTAGCCCCTTTTTCCTAGCCTCCCATCCCCCTTCCATTTCCCTTTCTAGTGGAGCTTAGTCCCCCATAACTCTTTCTTCTTGGTTGGTCTACACATAATGATGTATTTTTATTAATGCTCTGCATAGTTACATATACAAAATCAGGCTCACTGGCCTTAGCATCTAGGCTCTCTGACCTAATAAACACATAAGTCTCCCAGCTTATAAACACTTGGCTCACCATTCCATAAATAGCATTAAACATCATTACAATTTGGCAGGGTCTCAGCCTTGGAGTATTACACGAATAAAGTAGTATTTGATCTCAATATGTTTCGATCGGTCATGAAACACTAGGTGTTCTGATAGCCTCATACAACTTTGATTGTCATAGTATATTATGGTTGAATCTTGTACTTGATCAAATAATCCAGAAATCAACTTACTCGACCATACTGCTTATGTACATGCCTCACATGTTGCGATATATTATGCTTCTGCTATGCTGAGTGTGACAGATTTTTGTTTCATGCTAGCCCATGATATCATAGCAGAGCCCAAGCTGAAACACATCCATGAAGTACTCCTTATGTCTTTTGCACTCCCTGCCCAATCTGAATCTGTGAATCCATGAAGTTGTATATCACTGGATGAAGTGTATCTTAAACCATAGTTTAACGTCCCACGAATATATCTTAGAACATTCTTTCCAGCTATCCAATGCTCATGTTTGGGTTCCACCTGAAACTGGCTTAAGGTGTGTACAACAAATCAAATGGTCGAGTATTCACTAGATACATCAACGACCCAATCAATTGTCGATATAGGGACATGTCTACTGGATCATAATATGAGTCTCTTATTTGTCTTATATATTTGGTCATAGGAGTGGTCATAGATTTGCAATCCATCATTCCAAATTTCTGAAGAATCTTCACTGCACACTTTCCTTGTCCAAGGAAGACTTCACCATGCTTTTGCCATAATTCTAGTCCCAAGTAATAGTGCATGAGACCAAGATATTTCATATAGAACTCATAATCTAGTTCCTTTATTACACTGGGTGATGAGAGACTCTGCACCTGTCAAGAATAAGTCGTCGACATATAGCAGTAGAATCACAGGTGCATTTTTCACAACTTTGTAGTAGAGATTTTGATCTGCATGACTCTTAGAGAAACCAAGTCTTATTAAGTAGTTGTTTATTCTGGCATTCCAAGCTATTGGAGCTTGCTTGAGTCCATACATGGCTTTCTTTAATCTACAAACATGAGTGTCTCTGGAATGTACTTCAAATATTTAAGGTTGTTCAATGTATACTTCTTCTTCAATTGCTCCATTGAGAAAAGTTACCTTTACATCCATCTGATGTAGACTCCATCCCATGGAAGAAGCAAGAGACATAATGGCTCTAATAGAAGTATATATTGAAACAAGAGAAAAGGTTTCATCATAATCTTCTCCCTCCTTCTGGGAGAACCCTCTAGCTACAAACCTTGCCTTGTATTTGTCCACGCTTCCATCTACTGCACATTTGATCTTGTAGACCCATTTTGAAGTTGTCACTCATTTTTCTTTTGGTCTAGGAACGATTTCCCATACATCATTTTTCATGATGGTGGTGTTCTTATGTCATGGCTTATTTCCATTGTTTCTTCTGAGTTGCTTCTTCAAATGTGGTGGGTTCTTCATTTATAATCTTTGTCATACATGTTGCATAGCTAGAGAATATTTTGAGCTTTTTTCTTTCTCTGAAGGTGCCACTTGGGGATTTGAGTCCTTCTGCTTCTTGCAGAGTAGCTTCAAGCCAGGATGGATGTTTTCTAGTTTTGGGTACAGTGACTGATTCAATAGGTTCACATGGTTTCATCGGATGATCAATTTTTTTTGGTTCTTCATTATGACTTTCTGGAAGATAGGTGGTTTCTTCTTTAAGCTCTTCATATTCTTCTTCTTCTTTGGATTCTTCTATAGATTTATTGAAAGCCATGTTCTCATTGAAGGTTACATCTTTGATGACTTCAATCTTATGTTGTTCTGTAATATAGATTCTGTAGGATTTGGATGATTCATTATATCCAACAAATATGCCCTCCTTTCCTGAGGGTTATAGTTTCTTCCTTTTATCCTTGGGGATATGAATGTAAACAAGGCACCCAAAGATTCTTAAGTTTTCCACATTGGGTTTCTTTCTTGAGATGGCTTCTTCTAGAGTCATATACTTTAGTATGTGACAGGGACTTCTATTCTGAACATATATTGTTGTCATGGCTGCTTCTCCCCATAAATACATGGATAAACCTTGATCATTCATTAGTGCCTTCACGGTTTCCTCAATGGATCTATTCTTCCTTTCTGCTACATTGTTTTGTTGAGGATTATGAGGAACGGTTAGCTCCCTCCTAATTCCCGCTAATTTGAAAAAGGCAACAAATTTCTTGGATGTGTATTCTCCTCCATTATCTGTTCTCAAAGTGTTTTTTTTCTTTTTTGTGAGGTTTTCTATTTCTGCTTTTAATTCTTGAAACTTGTTGAAAACTTCGTCCTTTGTCTTCAGGAGATATAACCATGTCTTTCTTGAGTAATCATCTATGAATATTACCTATTAAAGAGAACCTCCTAGAGATTTGACTGGCATCATACTGCAAACATCTGAATGTATTAGATCGAGGATTTCCTTAGATCTATTATTGTTGCTTGAGAATGGTTTCTTAACATTTTTACCAAGAGCACATCTTCTACAAATTCCTTCATGTGTAGATTGTAGGTTTGGTATTCCTTCAACTATTTTCTTGAGAAAAGGTAATTCTTGATAGTTAAGATGAGCATACCTTCTATGCCAAATTTCACTGGGATTGACTTCACCATGTATAATAGCTTCATCATTACGTTCTAGTAGTCTGTATAATATGCCTTCACGAGTTCCAATAACTATAGAATTTTCTATCTTGGAGTCTACAAAGGCTATTCTATTTCCTTTGTCTTCTAGGAAAGATATGGATACAAGGTTCTTTTCTAAACCAGGTACATATAAGACATTACTCAAATGAACATTGTTACCCGATTTCAATTTGATGGAGGCTTGACCAATTCCTTCGACTGGATAGGTGTTCTTGTCTCCAAGTTCTACCTTGTAGGTTGTCTTATTTTCATTTAAACCGGAGAGTCTGACTTGGTCTCCTGTTATATGCCTGGAAGCTCCATTGTCAATTATCCACATGTCATCTTTAAGAGTTCCTGTAAGAGTTGAATAGTGTAGATGATATGACTTTTCATTCATGATTTCTGTTGATCGATAGTTGGTCAAACATTGACTTTGACCCAAAATCTCAACTTTGACGTTTTTTCCTTCTAAGAGTGCCAAGAGGTGTGTGGACTAAGGCACACTAGAATATCCTCTTCTTGAGTAATGTGTTCCATCATAAGGTGTTGGGAAAGAGTTTTAGGGTTTACAGTTGCACCTGCTAGTAACCCTGACGGTAGTGCTTTAGTAACTGCACCTACTAGAAAACTTAGTGGAAGTTCTTCAACGAGCTTGATGATCTTATGGATTAGATTCCTTCCAGTGGTTAGACTGATTGAAGGAGGTGTGGGCCCATAACCTGTTATAAAAATGGGTGTGCTCGTTTAACCATAGACAATATAGCAATATTGTCTCCCAACCATAGGCACAAATGCCACCCCCGAGCACCTTAACCTTGACAAAGAGAAGAATTTTGATAGAAAATAAATAGACAACCAAGGCTAGTGCACCAAGAAAAATAACCAAAGTCCAATCAGAAAGTCCAATCCAAAAAAACCGAAATACAAGTTGTAGTAGTTGCAGCTGCAACTACTCTCCAAAATTGTGCACAACTGATTTTCTGCAGTTGCGAGTGAGTGAGTTTGAAATGAGCTATGGCATTCTATATTTATACCGCTCCTTGTTAGTTGTCTTGGCTGACTTCTCTTCCTATAGGATCAAAACTAAATATTAATTATTCTCTTTATCCAACTTGCCTTCTAGGATTATGTCCAAGGCTTTAGGGTTTCTCTTGCTTCCCGGAATATTCTAGTCTCATCAAAGGTTACAAGTGGAGGTTAATACCTCCCACAACTACCATAATATCAACAAGAAGATGGTATCCAATATAATATTTAAAAAATAAAATAAAAAATGACAACATGACATGAATTAGATGTGCAATATGCATGCTTATAAATAATAAAGAGAAATGCACAAAAAATTCACACATGCACATATACTTCTAATGAAAAATATACTCATTTTATTTGAAAAAAGAGCACATATGAAAAACTTGTCAACCTGGTAGAGATGTGTATTTAGTCTTCATAGAATGTGTTAGCACTAGGAGTCACCCTTATACTGTTATAATGATAAGCCCGGTACCCATCAAAATATTAAGATAAATGAATAGATTTTAAATCAAGTTTAGTAAGTGGATCAACTAGATTTAAACGAGAAATAGAAGGCAACAAACTGACTGTAGATCAGTGATATACCATTGGGAAATGGAGTCATAGACACTCTTCTTATTGAAGTCAATCAAACTGCATATCAAATAAATAACTTGTATGATGATGGATGAAATAAAGAAGGAGAGGACAACATATAAGTGAACAAATCAACCTCACACCTTGCTCAACTGATTACATGCACTAGTATGAATATTCACTGATTAGAAATCATTTCCAACAACGAATATGAATGCTTAAATATAACATGTAATAGACTTCTACAACAAATAATTTACCATAAAAATATCATAACTTGATACTGCTAATCAAACCTACATTAACAGTAACCATATTCAAGCAAGATGAAAATGTGGATGAACAACAAGGAAAACACCATCTGATATGACAGATCTCATGAATCTTCAATAACAGTCTTGATTACAAAAAAATTCCCCTCAGGCTTACAGATTGACTCATACAACCTTACTTCTCCTCAAATTCCCCTTCTCGGGCCATAGGAATGAACCTTGATACATTACAAAACATTGCTTAAATACAAATTATAGGCCCCAGTTGTTACTAGCTTCTCGGAACAAAAACCCAAATTCTAGGAATTAAAAATAATTAATATTCTAAAAATAAACCAAATTTGGAACAGTTGCAAAATGTCTCGAGTGAAGGAGTCTGAAGGAATTGAATGTTGAGTTGTTGGAAGATCATTGCTGCCAGGTTCCCTATTCCTGCTACTTTCTTGCCATGGAATCCGAGACATTGTTTGGATACCCTTCGAATGTTCAACTGCCTCCTAAGATTGTGCCATGAAATGTGTTATATGTCCTATAACTACTAATTTCTCTCCTTGAAAAACTCAAACAGAATTAGATACCTCTTGTAAGACATTCTATGTTTATACTTGTCACATTAGTAATTGCACTACCTGCTAGTGACAACATGTCAATAGGGATCATCCTCGTTTATTCATGGTGATTTGGCATGCTCCATTTAGCTAGAAGTTGAAAAATTCTTGGTCTCAAGTTCACTGTGTGGTTTCACAACGACCAGGTGAAACTCGTTGTGAAATCTTTGTTTCTAGTCATTTCGCAACGCAAGTAACTTCGCCGTGAAATCTCTATTTTTTACTGCTTTCAACTTTAATCCTGGTTTTAAATCAGTGCAATTTGTATGATGGTTTTATGATCCTTTGTAAGTAGCATGAATTAGAACATCAGTAATGCAAAAACAAGTGCAACATTAAAATTGTTGAAGCCATTCCTCAAATAGAACAATGGTCCTTCTACCTCATACAAATGGATTCCACCTCCTCCAGATTATAAACTAGCAGATTGAGCACTAATGATGTCCACACTCCATAATAAGAATTCATCGAAATGAAGAACATCATCACACATACCAAATTTGTTGTTCCATACCCAAAGAAACCCTCTGAAAATTTCCAATAGTTAAAACATAGATAGCCATTGGCAATCTAGTCCTAACTATATCTCTGCAATTTTCTTGTTAATGCCAACTTGAACTCACCCTATCTAATCTACTCTGTGCTAGCTGGAAAACCCCCCTTTAACTACACGAGGGTTCAATATGTAGATAGAGAGAATGACCGTCCAAAAGTCGATCTATTTTACTCTACCACAAACATACCAAAACTAATGTAAAGAAAGCAAATGGAGAAGAGATCGGGTAACTATACCTTTGATCCCACGTCTGGTGATGATATCCTCCCAAGGCTAAACTGCATCCAAAGATAGGCAAACAAGGACTACAATCATGCTATTTTATTCACGAGTGAGGGTTAGATATTAGATGTTAAGTATAAATCAATGAAAATACACAAAACATCATCATTTGGGACAGGAAAATGCAATTCTTTTATTCATCATACAAAGATTACAACTTACAATCTGTGTCGGTCACTGTTCTGCGATCCTGGTCCATGCTCCTCTTTACCATGCTCCAAGTGCACCTTTAATGGACTTCTTCTCTCAACCTTCTGATCACCTCAATGGAAGGGAATGGGTTGAATGGAGGAAGAAGCAGATGATGAGGGAATGTTGAAGCAATATCTCACAAAAGGAAGCAAAATCTTGGGCAAGGAGGGGAAGTGAAATTGGGCAAAGTTTCCCTATTCTTATGCTTGGATGTGCAATGAGACCCCAACACCTCCTTTTATATGACAAAAGGATGTTTATTTGATTGGGTGACAGGATATAGCAGGTCGATTAGTTGGGAAACTTCCAATAGCTCATGAATTTCAACGAATTCCTTGCAACTTTTTAATTTTTTCAATTTTGTAAGCATATGCGGGTTGTAATGGTGCAACAAGCGTATGTACGCTAGTTGTAGTGGTGCAGGGCGTGTACATATTCTAAAAAATGGTTTTTTAAGAAGAGCTTCTCAACAGTGCTTTGGAAAAATATGCAAGTAAGAGAGCCAAGGCCATATATGCATGAGTAGGGAATTTTAGGGCTATAACAGATGCCCCCTAATGTGTGAGGTCAGAAGAGAAACTGATGGCCAAAATAAGTTACAATATCTTCACCAATGTACGAAATCGAGTGAGCCCGGTACCAGAGTTCGGGAGGTGCCATCTGCAAAACAACAATTGTCTCTCTGAGGTGGGCATACTCATGCTCGGGATGAACTAAATCATTGTTGCCAATCAAATACACTGCAGATCCATGTCATATAACTATATAAAGTGTAGCCGCGAGCAATACACAACGGATCTACATCTCGAAATAAGTCGAATATATACAAGTATAGCATCCATCTTCAAGAAGCTAGTGATGCCTGATGGTTGGAGATGAGGAATTCATAGCTCGAGCAACAACTTCAAGATCTTCAAAACTCAGGTAGAAGTATAATGGGAGTGTATAACTCACTACCCTAGGTATTCAACACCTCGTCGGGAAAATACATGGGGATCTAGATGATCAAGTAGAGAACTTCGTCAATTTTGAATCTTGGACTTGACTGGACTCTTGGGATGGCCGACTCATGAAGATCAAGAGACAATGTGCGAAAAGGCCGACTCTGGTTGAGTAAAACTTCCCTTGGAAAAAAAGCACGAAATATGATCAGACTCAAGCAGCATGACATTGACATAAGTTCATGATGCAGGAGGCAACGCAAACTCTCCATGTTTGGATAAAGAGCATCCAAGGGCGACTCTCTGTGTTGCTGAAAAAAGAATACATATTTCCCGTCCCCTCTTTTTGGAATATTTTATTTTTTTGTCTTTTTCAATTTTTTAAGATCTTGAAAAGGAATAAAAGAATGCTACGTTACAAAGGAGAAACAAGTGTCACAGGAAATCATACTAGTTCCAAGCACAAGGAACATACTAATGCTCAAAGCAAGGAGACATGTGTAGGAAAAGGACACTTAGGGAAAATTCCTCCATGGGTCAAGGTGTCAATTAACAGAGGCAAGAAGTGCTACAAGGCTTGCGTATACTGCATGCTTCAAAGGTTCAATTGAGAGAAACATGGAGCCGACATTAGGCCAAAGATGCAAAGATGAAAATATGATTAAGAAAGACACAATGAGACCCCTTCAATGTAATTTTTACGAGCCCGGATAAGGCAAGATCAGTAGTTTTTTCATGTTTAGAGAGTATGAAAAAACTTAAAAGAAGACTCTAGGGAGTACCTTTTTCGGAGATAGTCTAGTCGGTTCGAAAAAGGGTTAAACTTTCACCGAAAAGATGTCTATTCAAAACCATTTCAACGAGTGTGACAAAGACAAGATCACTCGACAATATTTTCAATTTTAAGGAGTCTGAAAAGACCTTAACTATGGACTCAAAACCTTTTTCTGAGTTTAGTCTCCTTAGCCCGAAAAAGTATAAAAGTAACTGAGGAGAACTCTCTCGGCGAGACGAATCTCCCGAGGCGTACCTTTTTCTGCTATAATCTACAGGATGGAAAAAAGGGTTAAACTCATGCCAATAGATGTTCTTCTGGACCAATTTAAGAAGTTTGAAGGAATAAGGTCACTCGATGATCTTTTCAATTTTAGGGAGTCTGAAAAGAGGTTAACTATGGACTCCGTGGGGGTTCATTTTTCGTAACTAATCTCTAAGGCCCGAAAAAGGTGATAAACCAAAACTAAGGACAATGTTCCTTTTTCGAAGATTTAGTCCCTCGGGCCCGAAAAAGAGTTAAACTTACACCTGAGAGTACTCTTCTAGCGAACCAAAATTCCTAGAGCATACCTTTATTCGTGAAATTAGCCATCCAGACTGAAAAAGGGATAAACTATCGTCGGACAGATGTGCCTTCAAATTTGAGTTTGGAGAGCATGAAAGGAAACAAGATCACTCGACAATATTTTCTTGTTTAGAGAGTCTGAAAAGGGATTAAAGAAGACTCCAGGGGGATACTTTTCTCATTTAATCCAGACAATATCGAAAAGAATAAATACAGTCTCGTTGGATGTTGCTTTCGAATTTTAAAGCGAGCTTGAAAGACAACAAAGCTTGCTCATTTGGGAGCCCCAACGGTAAGGCCAAGAATGATGGTACATCATACGAATGAGGATTAATATCATAATCATGACAGGAATAGCAAGGATTCTTGAGTCTATAGTCATTACTGACAACAGGGATGCCAAAATGAAACAAGGATCCACCTAGGGAATCCATGTAAAAGTAGGCTCTACCACCTAATTACGACACTTCTAGAGAAAAAATGAAGGTTCTGTGTCGCACTTCGGTGGGATCGATCCTATGGAAAAGTGGAAAATACAACGAGATGCATAAAGTGGAGACGAATTCCTAACTTATATGCAAAAAGTTGGAAAAAATGACTTTTACCAAAGGATACCAAAAAGTGACCCATCCCAAAAAGTTTACCAAACCAAAAGGAAAAGAGTACTGAAACGTCCAATAAGAAACTTAGAAATGGAATCAAGTGATCACCAAGCCAGGAAAAATGACAAAGGGGGGGTCAAAAGTGGCAAAAAGGCCAAAACATTCTATAAATAGAAGCTGACAACTCATTTTTACCATTGTAATTCAAAAATTAACCAAAAGTCGAAAAAACCCCTTCGCTAAAATATTTGATTCTGGGAGCTTCATTGGACGAAATGAACTTCTACTTGGACCAAGTAAGTACAAAATCATCCCTCTT
>ML827675.1:31385-76941 GCA_009831015.1 Picea engelmannii | reverse complement strand
GGATGTTAACCAAATCTATTTTTCTAATACCATTTAATTAATAAACAATTTTCTAAGTCGCGAAAATATACTAAAACATATTCTGCATTCCAACAACTATTCGTTTTATGTGATGTGACTAGATGGGCACTCTTCACCGTTCTTCGAAATATATTTATTAAAATTTTGAAATATTATTCATTATTTATGGATGGACAAGTGATAGTTTGGAAAAGAATAAAAAATACATCTTTTATAAAAATAATAAATGCAAAAGAATAAAAATAAATAATGCAAAAGTAACTTTTGTTTAGTTTTTAATTATATTTTAACATTTAATTTATTGTGTATTTTACTCAAATAAATAATAATGTAAAAGTAATCTTTATAATGTAAAAGTAACCATAATTTCATATCATATATACTTATCTTAATTAATTGAAAAACTAAATTATGACTCTGTTATATTATGATGCACCAGCGCTTCTAATAATTGAGCACACTAAAGAGCTGAGCTGTTGTCATCTACCAGCACTAACTTCCTTGGGATCTCTGCTACTACTAATTGAAACCTTGCAGCTCTTATGATGACAATTCTCCGAGACCTTTTCTGTGAGCGAGACCTTTTTTGTTAGGGTTTCCTCTCAGCGTACTTTCTTCAGCTACGCTGTAAACGATTAGACTGGCGTTTCATCAGTTGACAAAATTAATGACAGCAGACGTTTTAAATATTCAATCCCCACTGTGTTAGCAGGTGCATTAACTGTACATGGTGGACAGACAGCTCAACACAAGAGTGTGTTAAACTTATCGGTGAATCAAGGTCCCGCCGGAAGAAATAGTCTCGCCAATCGTTCAAATCGGAATGGCTGGCAGCGGGAATGCGCCGACGCCGAGCAGTCCTCCCTTGAAGTTGTTACAAACTATTTAATTCACTTTAGTAGGTTGTTTTTAGTGGTGGATGGAAAGGCATGGGCCCATGGCTATTGATTTTTTGTTCTCAAATGGATTAAGAAGGGGCTGTCATCCACAATAATTCATGTCATCCATAATAATTCATGTACTCGAGTAATTCTCTTTCATTTTTCCCGTGACATACGGCAGGATTTACTCCAAATTTTTCCAAGAATTCACAATCTCGCTTAATTTTATTAAACAGCAGGAGCAAGT
The DNA here is from genome assembly GCA_009831015.1 of Picea engelmannii. NCBI lineage: Eukaryota > Viridiplantae > Streptophyta > Pinopsida > Pinales > Pinaceae > Picea > Picea engelmannii. Next base: position 75,792 of record ML827675.1, on the reverse strand, counting down.
ATATGTTGCTGTACTGCCATGGCACTTTCGGAGACGTAAAGGAAAGAACCGACTGATTTCAGGATCGGCAGTACATGCTGAGTTCTCCAGCAAAATTTGGAGGCTTTTGTGAAGAAAAGACAAAGGTTTGGCGGAAATCACTTCAAATTTGGCCTCAGTTAGTAAGCAATGTGGAGTTTCGTGCCGTTGTCAGGATGATCAAGTCCATGTTTGAAGAAATGTGCTTACTCGACAATTTCTGAGGTCGACTGCTTATTTCGTCAGAGCTTTAGAGAGTTTTGACAAGACCTGACATTCGGTTGAAGATTTTCAAGGTTTTCTTGTTTTTCCTTTAATTACCAGCCGGTTTGACACTCTTTTCCGGTTTTTTTTACGAATTTGGGTTTTATTAGCTTCTTTAGCCCATTAGTTAGTGGTTTCCATGAAATTTAATCCGAGTTTTGACAAATTTTTGAGGCTCTGATGAAATTTTGTTGAAACTTGACCTTTTGTTGAAGGTTTTAGAGGTTTTATCTTTTCTACTTGTGGAAATTAAACATTCTTTTGCGTTATCGACGAACTAAAGTTTTAATTTGCTTCTTTGGCGAATAATTTAGAGGTTTTGATAAAATTTGAGCTGAGTTTGGGTTTTTGAGCGTAGGATGGCGAGTCCGTACGGAGATTATGACCAGAGAATTGATTACATGTTTAAGGTGGTAGTGATTGGAGACTCCGCGGTTGGAAAATCGCAAATACTGTCTCGGTTTGCAAAGAATGAGTTCAGCTTGGACTCGAAATCAACAATTGGAGTCGAATTCCAGACGAGGACAATCGCTATTGATAACAAGACTATCAAGACACAAATATGGGACACTGCTGGTCAAGAGAGGTTTGATATCTATAAAACTTCAATTTCTATGTTCTGTTTTGCCAGTCTTTTCCTGATCTCCATGGTTTTTTGAGATTATTTGAAAGGTTATTAGAAGAAAACTTAAAGTAATTTAATGGATTTGCAGGGTTTTAGTTTTAGCTCTAGTTCAGTTGATTTTGATAATAGTAGTTCCATGATTTGACTGGAATAATCTTATTGCCTTGGAGGTTTCTGAGAATTTTTTTGGCGTGAAAGCTTGAAAGGCAGTCAAATAAGGATGTATATTTAGTATTCGGATATAAGTATTAGACGTACTTGCAGGATTTCATGGTTTCTGAAAAAATGTGATTATTCAGCCATTTCGTCCATTTTCATGTATGATGTATGTTGGACACCTTTTTACCTGTCTTTGCCTTTTAGATTCTACTGTTTGTCAAAATTGGGGGTTTTGTTCTATTTGTATTCCTAGATTGTTTCCAGGGTAAAACAATAAATATTGTTGTTATATTCGTAGACATGAAGTGTTATTAGCCATATTTTACCGGGATAACCTGAGCTTTGGTGCTTTGCTCTGAACATTGCATTCAGAGTTAATATAAACAAGAAAATGAAAATATCTTTGCCAGATCTTTTGAAATGCAATTTCATTGGCCTGAAAAGACTTTGGCCGAAGAAGCTGGCCCGGCTGTTATCTATGCATTGAAATGTCTACTGCTGTCAATAACCCAGTATTTGTTTGGACAAACCCATCATCAACCACAATCCGTGGAATATGGTAGAAAATGAAACGTTATTTTATTGTTCAAGAATTATCTGTGGACTATAATGCCCAGCACAATCTGTTTTCCATATGGCGAAAGTTTAGATAGACACCTCTTCATCTTGGAGATGTCATTCTAAATTTTCTTCAACCATATTTCGTTTCTCATCTTTTAGAAAGGCATTTTAATGTTTCGCTTTCCTGTCTCTGATGGGTTTCTGTTGTTATTCAATCTGATCCCTACACGTAGCTTCCTAAATTTCAGAAGAGCTAAAATCGTTACTAGTAGTCTAGGATCAAATGCAATCTTTCTGTGACCGAACTCTGAAGTGCGTGTTTAACTAAATCAATTATTTCCTTTGGATATTTGGTCTTTGACCTTATCGCATTCCAACTCTAAAGTGAGTGTTTAATTAAATCAATTATTTCATTTGGATATTTGGTCTTTGACCTTAACTCCAGGTTTGTTTCATTCTTTCTGAACTCCTGGTTTATTAAGTATAAAAGAAATCATATTAAATTATGTACAATTCTCATATTTTTACATCTTTAAAAAGATTTACAATTCATAGATTTGATGATGAGGCTTGGCACTTGAACATTACAAATTTGTTGTCAAATTTTATTGGCTAGTGCTACAAACGTATGACACACTTCTTCCAGGACTGTAGATTGGGCCTGCGGAACAATTATTATGAATTCTTCATAAAATGTTTCCCGGGTTCATAAAACAAGATATGGTTGCACTTATTAATTGGAGATTAATGAAACGAGATATCGTCGAGCTTATTTAGATATTCCATCCTTGATAAATGTGTCTTCAAACTATGAACCATTTTTGCATTGGCATATAGGCCTATGTCTGCAAAACATTGATATAGATGCATAAGTGGACGGTTCAGGAATCACGATGTTATTTCTCTGGATACAGTACTGTGTGCTTTTGTACGAGAGAAATGTGAAGTGGACAGATAGATTGGTTCTGCAGCGGATACATTTTTTGCTAATTCTATAGGAGACCTGTCAGAAAACGCCTTCGAATACTGCCCATAACATGTCTTTCATGTGAAGCTTGCTGCTACTGTAATAATATAAATATAAATTGGACTTTCTGAATGTATTTTAGGCATTTGATAGAGAGAAGCTTGGTAAGTCGGTAATTAAGATATGTGTTACCAAGTCGGGGTAAACAGTGCATCTCTAGCCAATGCATTAAGGTGGATCTTAATGATTGGCTAAAATGTTGCACCAGTAATAATAATGTGAACTGATCAATTTTCAAGAACAACCCTCTACCCTGCCGGGTTAGGTGATTAATGCAGAGGCTTTAAAGTGCGTCTTAGAAACCCCTGCTATGACTTCTGCTTTAAACTTCTCCAGAAACCCACTGCTACAATCTACGCAACACTGCTAATCTCTCACAGGAGGATATACACTTCAGCAATAAAAGGCTAATTTATTTAATGAGAAACAACACTACAGACACACCGTAGCAATAAACAGAAACACAATCTGCAACACACAAACACTCTACTCTCATTTTCCTGGGCCCTCCCAAGCCCAGACCAGCTCTGATACAATGATAGAAAATGGGAAAGTAGACATGTTTCTTCACAGATAAAAAACCGTTCTGAGTTTTCTATTCAATAATGAAATAGTACACATATAAATAGATCAAGCATTGTCTCAAGATAGACAAACTATGTTAACTATACTAACAACCTGGGTCCTCTCAAGCCCAGACCAGCTTTGATACAATGATAGAAAATGGGAGAGTAGACATGTTTCTTCACAGATAAAAAACTGTTCTGAATTTTCTATTCAATAATGAAACAGTACACATAAATAGATCAAGCATTGTCTCAAGATAAACGAACTATGTTAACTACACTAACAACCTGTTGAGAGAATATCTCAACCACACATCAAACTAGGAGATAACTGGATCTAACAACCTCCTCAATCTTAGAATCAAACCAGTCACTTAGAGATTATCTCTACCTCACAATAATCAATACATTAACAAACCACAACAATATAATATGATGAGGAATCATACATTATTGATGTAAGAGTTAATAACTCCAAGCTGATGCTCGAGTTAACTTGTGGCTCTGAGAATTGAACCTAGCCAACAGAGGTAAACTCTCACTGATTTACCGCTAAGCCACAGCTCAGCCCAGGTGGATTTGAATAATTGATGCCTAGAATTGACGAGAGAAGGAACTACATCATATTGGGTCCTATGCCTGGGTGTAGTGATTCTGTAGACTCATTATGTGCCCAGCATCAGCTAATGATCATACTGGATACTGTTGAATTAGCAGCTAGAGGTACCAAACTACTGTTGTAATATAATAACTAATGGTGTGAAATATTTTTTTTCCAAATTTTCATCAACTATAGGCAATTATTATCAGCAATTGCAATGAGAAAAATGACATGACATTATTTTCGGTTGCAATTTTATTTATTTATTGACAAGTGGGGTTGTGTAGACACTCCCGCTAGTTAAGTTGCTAATGTTGGCAGATTCAAGTGCATATGCAGAACTTAGTGTGATGTTATGTCCGGAGGGATCTGATCAGTTTCGTTATATGGGTTAAATAAAAGTCAGCAGCTCACTATGGTTTATGCTCTAAAGCTTTGAAGCTGTAAACTAAAGTGGTTTTATGTAATGGTTGCTTGGAATTCACAGATTTAGATTGCTCTCACGCAGCCCTTTGGTTCTGTTTATTGTGAACAGATACAGAGCAGTTACAAGTGCTTACTACAGGGGTGCTCTTGGGGCAATGTTGGTGTACGACATAACTAAGCGCCAAAGCTTCGATCATGTGGCCAGGTGGCTTGAGGAGTTGAGAGGCCATGCTGACAACAATATCGTTATCATGCTGATAGGCAACAAATGTGACCTTCGTGATATGCGTGCTGTGCCCGAAGAAGATGCAAAAGAATTTGCACAGAGGGAAGGTCTGTTCTTCTTTGAAACATCGGCACTGGAGGCAATTAATGTGGAGACGGCATTTATAACAGCTCTGACTGAAATTTACCGGATAGTAAGCAGAAAGGCCCTCACAGCAAATGAAGAAGAAAGGAATGGGAATGCGGCTGCATTGACTGGCACTAAAATTGCTCTATCAAGTCCAGAGCAGCCTGTGATGACTGTGAAGAAAAAGAGCTGTTGTTGATCACCTTTATTGTTTATCGTTTCAATCTATTTGGCAATGACATGATCCCTTTGTAAAAATGATTTGCATTTTTCTGTCATCCTAAACTGCAGGTCTACTTCCGAGAGTCGTTGAAACCCGTTTAGATTCTAAAATTTCCTTGCAGGAGCATATCTTTGCATCCATGTATTTACAGTATAAGAGATTTTCTCTGCATTCTGATTTGATATCTTGAATATTTTATAGTGCTTCATTGATATCAAAATGGAAGCCAATATTTGTGATTAGTTTAGGCTGAAGGGGACACATAGATTGTTCATTCCTACTGGCTACAAACGGAATTGTAAGATTTCTTGAACAAAATGGCACACATTATCCCTACTGGCTACCACGGAATTGTAAGATTTCTTGAACAAAATGTCACACATTATCCTTTGTGAGATCCATGTGAGGAAGTTTTCCCATGACAAATATATATATATATATATATATATATATATATTTCATTATTTTACTCTTTATCATCTCTATGAATGGTGTTTCATATGTTGCATATGAACCCAGAAAAAGTTTAGTTTGCTCTTTATCATTTGTATGAATGGTCTTTCATGTGTTGCATATTAACCCAGAAAGATTTAGCCGATACAGAAAGATTTAGCCGATACGAGTGACTTACAGTATAGTAGGAAAAGAATTAGCCGATACTTGAGCTTAGGTCTAGATAGTGGTGGAATGTGGAAATGTTATATTAAGGCCATCTTTCCATGGGATTTTCTGTATCAAAAGCTCTTTAGAAATTCATTTTACTCATCCGTCATCATTTCTTTTTATGACAAGTATCACTGGCTAATTATGGTTCTTTTGGAACTAAGTCTAGAAGATGGTTTGCCTTCACTATTTTTACTTTTCACTCACTTAATGAGGAGTGGAGTGCGACTTTATGCTCTCAATCTGAGCACGCTTCCTATCATTTTCTTGTAAGAATTAAAAGTAGATTGACACTCGCTCATTTAAGAGAATGGAAGAGGAAACTCTTTGGTATGGTTAAAAGATAGGTCGTAGGAAGGCAATTCAGTGGACAAGGTTAAGGTAATTTTATAGTTCAGGTAGTGCCCCTTTCGTGAGTTGTACCACAGGACCTATGGGATCAAAGCTACTGCAGATGGAAGGAATGGCCGACAACCTAAAATTGCCAAAGTCAATAGGCGCAAAGGTGTCACTAGTAAGATAGCTTTTTTTTTTAATAACGACGAGCCTTCTCATCTTCATAAACTCTGTTGTGTTCTTCGTTTATGTAATTATTTGCTTACAGAGGCACTTTTTCCCCGGTTGTATACAGAGACATTTGCCGAGACTCTAATTATTTTTTATGGTAAAAATGTACCATATATTTGCCAAAATTGTGAAGATGTTGTACGTAGTAAAATTTTGTTTTATGAATATTTGTAAATGGTATTGTTTGGAAATTTAATGGATGCTTATGCATATTTGTGAATGTGAATGGTATTCTTGTAAATTCATATCCATATGCTAATGGATTTCATCTACATGGATTTGAATTAAACATTTGTTGGTTTAAAACTAGTGAATCAACATTAATATTACCAAGTAACATTGGTAGCAATTAGTTAGTTGAGTTAAGCTCTCTTGCCTTTTTTTCTTTATATATTTACTTGTCTATCAAGTTGTTGTCTAGCGATGATTTGAGATAGTGGTTGAGAAGAGAAGAAGACTCGGTTCAATGGGCTTGCCCCTTATTGTATATGGTGGATAGTTGGATGTGATTTTATAGTGACTTTGCCATCAATATTGTATCGTATTGCTCTGCCTGGTTATGATGATTGTTGTAATTGCAGCAAGTGAGTGGATTAATGAGTGGATGAAAATCTAATTGTTGTAATTGTAACAAGTAAGAGTGGATTAATGAGTGGATGAAACTAAGGACCTGCATATTGGTGGGATTATGAACAATTTCTTTGAGACAATGACACCAACCACTTAAACTAAACTTTATATATATTATATTACTTTTATGAATAGACACAAAGCCACAACTCATGCCCCCAAAATCAGAAGCCACAAAAAGATTGTTACATACTCGTTATGTTTTGTAATGAGTTGCTTAAACCCCCTGATAGGAGGGCAATTCCCACTCATGTGGCCCTAACAAGTCATTGTGTTCTATATAAGTTCCACCATGACTTATTATAGACCACAATAACTTGTAACAATTGCTAAGTTGCTTAAGTTATGAAGTAGTCTACACACTCTAATCACCCAATTTTTATATCTTTATCACCAAGTGATGGAGCGGTGTGATTGACACTCAAATCACCTCATTTTAGACATTTCAATCAAATTTGGATATACACCAAAAATTGTGAAAACTACATTAATTCATTGCTCAAATTGCAATCTCCGATCTAAGTTGAGACAAAATAATACCCTTTCAAATACAATTAAAAAAGTTGAGATGACAAATGTTGAAGCTTGAAATTTTCATGATAAAATTTGAGGTGAATTTCCTGTAAAAACACGTCACGAATATGGATGATTGTACACCTTATTCTAAACTCCACATACTCGCTTAAATTGGTCATGGCTTGGGCATCCATATTAAATATATGAAGTCAACATAAAAATGGCTTGAGCAACCATTTTAAATATTAGCTTGACATAAAAATTAAAAAACCCAAAGCATTTGGGTCACCATCGCTCACGGGGACCGTTGGTCATGTCGTGAATTAATGAAGACAGAATGACAGTTTCTTTACATGGTTGGGACCTCTGTTTTTATTGGTTATCAATATGCAGTTAATACTAGAAGTATAAGTTGGAATATATGTAGATTCTTGTTTTTACTAATTATAAATATACAAATATGCATAGTATAGTAGACTATTTAATGTTGTACATGTTAGAATAGGTTTAGATTATCATTTTTGGCTAAAATTTGGTGATACAAATCTGATCAACCATACACAGGTTCCATCTTTACCAACTATCAATATACACCTGTTTCTGTCTTCAACAACCATCAATACACACGGATTCTAACTGCATTTAAGGGTATATATACTATATCTTATATATGTTAAGATATATACTATCTAATTTAGATTTTCAGGTTTCCATCTTTACCAACTATCAATATATACCCGTTCCTGTCTTCATCAACTATCAATACACGGATTGTGACTGCATTTGAGGGTATATATACTAAAATATAGTTAAAATATATACTGTCTAATTTTTAAATCTAAATTAAATGCTCTATTATAAAGTGCATGTTGTTTGTCCCATCCATAACTCTCGACTATTACTAACTGTGCCCCACCTCTACTGATTCCTTGACTCAGTCACGGTCTTCATAGTGAGAGTGGCGTCTTCATGAAATCCTTTTTTGGTTTCATATTTTGTAGTGAAGTTGGTACTCTGTTATTATATAATGGAGTCGTCAATGAATCTATTCCCTTATTGCTACTGGTTTTTAGCCAACAAACTATCGTTTGCATGTGATGGGGAGGATATTAGAATATTTATTCCCATATTGCTACTGGTTTTTGGCCAACAAACTATCGTTTGCATGTGATGGGAGGATATTAGAATATTTATTTCCAATTATAGTAATTGCAACAGGTATTTGCCTACTCTTTGCCATATCTTAAACATAGCAGCTCTAATTTCGATTTTGTTAAAGACTTTCGTTAAAGTATTAATTTTTTTTTTCTACTGAGTGGTTGTTTATTTTGAGAGAAATGTCATTTGTTATTGGTATCTTATCAAATTTTTGTTATTTGGAGTCTTCATGTCTTCTTCTTGAGTAAATATTTTTCTATAACATATTTTAGTAGTGGATTCTTATTGTTTGTGTAACTTTTTTCCTTCCATTTCTTCTTCTTATGGTGCACTTTTTATGGTGCACTTGTTAAGTAGTTTTATCTATTATTATTTATGTTACAACTATCATTAATATGGTGGAGATTTTCTATACATTTTCCAAATCCATTTATCATTACATGAAACTTTTTGGTTAGTTTTCATATTTTTTTGGGGGGTTTTCTTTTGTCTGGTCTAAAAGTTTTATGAATTGGTCCTTTTCTAACAACTCAAGATAATGAGAATGATTTTGGCTTCAAATCAAACACAAATTATTTTGGATTGATGTAATTGTAGATATTAGATGTTAACATTGCACAATCCGCACTATGGTTGTTTGAGGGTGTTAAATCCATTTCCACATTAAAGACAACAATTTCATCAAATCTAAAATTATAATTTTGGAAAAGATGATGGAAAATTGTTTAGCCTCTTCCTTTCTTTTGGCTCAATAATTACTTTGATGTGGAACTAATGGATCTGCATTTCATTTCTTTTCATTTATTTAACATAATAGTGATGATAATTGATTACTTACATGTGTACCTTATTTGGCCTTGTTGTTGGGACCCAGATTGAAGATTCTTGTCCATGATAACCTTTATTTTTGGTGCATATCTTTTTGCAACATTGGACATGTCATCCAAGTAGTGGATTTTGGGCCACTCATACAAATGTTTTTCGAGTGTCACTGGGCATTTGTCTCCATGACCACGCACAACCATGCCTTACAATGCCATGGAGCTCATTGCTTTGGAATGTTTCTTGTTTGAGGCATTGACTTCGTTGTCACCTTTAACTCTTGCCTCTTTTTTCCATCTATGTGACATCCATTTTTGTCATCTTCATCCACCCTATTCAACGTTGTGGTGGGATGGTGTATTGCTTCCTCATGTGATTCTTTATGATTCACCCTTTTATAAGATTCATATTTATTCATAGTGAACCTCATAGAAATCACTTATTCCTATTGAATCAATAATGGCAATGACTAGTTACCCGTACACTCCGACAAGATGGATCGTCATCCATAAAGACACTCATTTCATGCACTTTTCTCAATTGTACAATGGTACCTTGTAAGGGATTTTTGTCGAGACTCGTTGCTTTCTAAATCATTCTCATTTTCTCCCTAAGCTTCACATAAGGGGGGTGTTGGTGTTGTTGCCGTCCTAATACACACTTGCAAACGTGAGCAAAGTCCAGCTCACTTAGTGTGTTCTGGAAGGCACAATGCCTAGGTTCACAGTGCACACTGTCACCTTGACTGGAACCTCTTCCTTCTAGGCTTACTCCTAGGGACGCCAAGGGGGTAGACCCTAGGTACTAGATGTGATTTAATGTTTATGTTCTAGGAGTTGGTTTTAATTTGTTAAAGGTTTAGGGGAAAACTAACCTATGATGCTAAGACAACAAATGCAAAGTGCAAGACTACTTATGTTAAGCAAACCTTTCCCTAAGTCAGCTATGACTAGTGGCTAAAGGTTGGGCAAGGGGTCAACTACGTTCAAGGGAGTTTAATTACAAAAGATTACAAGTATTACAAAGTTACAACTATTCCACAACAATGCTACAAATACTTACAATAATGAATACAAGATATGACAACAATTATACAAGAGATACACAAAATACAAATAAACAAGATCAACCAAGTGCCAATGTGTGAGAATTAAAAGATATTCAAAGTTAAGATCATTCACATAAGGTCAAGCATGCCCCAATAAGAATTGGATTGCTTTTCAATGGAAACCACTAAAGCACTCAAGATCCAACAAGAAGATGCCTCAAAGTGGGATGCACTATCTCTTGAGGGATCACACCATAAAGAGCATAAAATGAAAGATATAAAATACTTGAAAGATAAATGCTCAACAAAATCAACAAATTTAACACTTAGATGTTTAACCACATTTGCATGAAAGATAAAAGATGTATGTGTTTGCAACCAAGTGCTTTAAACAATCGTCATAAGATATACCCAAGCAAAGATTGTCTAAAAGACTAAGTGGTTAAGAGTTGCTTAAAGATTTTATAGATTTTGATCACCCTACTAACCAAGTGTCAAACCTAAATCCTCTTCCCCCAATTACCAAATATTTGTTGGATGCTTAAGATAGTAAGGCAACGAGGCCCACCCTAGCTTTCACAGTCAGTCCTAAAATCTGAGTACTTCCTGGAAAGGACACATCATGTGCGTTGTGAGACCGTCCCCATCCTACACCTTATGTTGTTTTCCTCAAACCCGTTTTAGATGGCGAAGATGGTGGTATTTAGGTGTCCTAGTTGGTCTAAAGTATTGTTATGACTTAGGACTAAGTCTTAAGTGTTAATATTATGGTAGTTGCGGGAGGTATTTACCTCCACATGTGAACCTGACAAGAATAGAAGACTCCGAAAAGAAAGAGAAAACCCTAATGAGTTGGCTAATAACCCTAGAAGTCTTGTTGGCTCAAGAAGATAATTTATATTAGGTTATTAGCCTCCAAGAGAAAAAGTCGGCCAAAAATAATAATAATATACTGAACAGACACATATCCAGAAGGAGAAGTCGGCCCCAACAAATCTGGCAAAACCAATATAAATACAGGGCGCCAGTTCTCATTTGATAGAATCTCAGAATTGCAGACAACAAGTGGTGCGCACTGCAATTCCCAGTTTGGTGCGCACGTGTGGAGGAGAGCTACAGGTGCAGCTGCTGCAGCTAGCAGTTTCAGTGTTGGCTTGGACTATCTCTTGGCTAGGGTTTGGACTATCTGATCTGCTTTTTGTGATGCGCTATCCTTGGGGAAATGTGTGTTACCCTTTGTTTGGCTATCTAGCCTAGGGTTTTCTTCCAGAGAAATTCTCAGTCAAGGTTAAGGTGCTTGGAGGGTGGCTTTGGCCTATGGTTGGGTGACAAGGGTATCGTCAATGGTAAAACGAGCACACCATCTTCTATATTTTAACAGGTTATGGGCCCACACCTCCTTCATTCAATCTAAACGTTGGAAGGAAACATAGCTGCTAGGATATTGAGCTTGTTGAGGAATTGCCACTAGGGTTACTAGCAGAAGCAGCTTCCAAGACACTGCAACTAGGGTTACTAGCAAGAGTAGTTGCAGAAACCCTAAACCTCTTGTTGAGGCACCTTAAGTGAAGAGATTGACCTAATCTTCGGACAGATCAGTGCGCCCTAGCCTAGTGCATCTCCTTATACTCTCAGCAAGCCAAGACGTGAAGTTTGAATTTCTGGTCAAATCTAGGGTTTGACCAAGTCACACAGCCATGACTAACTCCATGAAGTCTGAGAACAAGTTAGATGGAGCCTCTAACTTCAGAGCATGGAAGACAAGGATTGACCTCATCCTTGCCAAGAATAAAGTACTGGATATTGTGACAGGAAAGATCGTGAAGCCAGAGTTTGAAGGAGAAGAGAAGGAACCACATAACGTTGCAGCTATGGAGAAGTTCAAGGATGTTGACATCAATGCCATGAGTATCATAGTGGATTCCATAAAAGACCACTTGATACCCTACATCTCTCATCTTGACTCATCGAAGAAGATGTACGATGCCCTAACAAATCTCTTCTCAGTCAGAAACATTGGACAAGTTATGAATATGAAGAATGAGCTCCGTGACATGAAGATGCATGATGATGACAACATAACATCATAATTTGTAAGAATCTCCCAGTTAAGAGATCAACTACAAGCTATTGAAGAGATCACTTCAGAGAAGGAATTGGTGAACATAGTACTCAATGGTCTTCCCAAGACATGGGATTCATTTTCCGCAAGCATGAACACAAGGAATGAGTACCCGACATTTGAAGAAATTTGGGCTTGCTGTGCTCAAGAAGAATCAAGGATCAATGCAAAAGAGAAACCCCAAAAGAAGTACGATGATCAAGCCTTCATAGCAAGATTCAAGAACTTCAGGAACAAAATGAAGTTTGGTTCAAGGAGGAAGCCAAATCAAGAGAATGACATTTCAAAAGTACAATGCTTCAACTGTCAAAAGTACGGTCACTACAAGAATCAGTGTCCCGAGACAAATAAAAAGAAAGGAGAAACACGAAGCATCGATTGCCGAAGAAAAGGAACCTACAAAGAAGGCTAAGCAGGATGAAAGAGACTTCTTCTTCTAAAAAGGTAACAACACTCTTCTCATTTCTTGTACATATCTTGTTTGCATCGTCTCTGTACGTATCTTATATATCTATCTCTTGGAAAATAATATGTTCCAAGTAGAACTATATCTCTGGAAGAACAAACAAGATGAAAATGGATATCATTAGATAATACACATGAAAGGATGAAATAAAAATCATGAAGAATCTATTGCAAGATAAGCCAAATCAATCATGAAGAAACTTAGAAGAAGCAAAGACAGAAAGAAGTCAACAATCGAGAAGAAATTGGAAAAAGACTCATGACATTTTGTAGAAGACAACAAGACGAAAGCGTGGACTCTGTTAGACAAAAGAGCCAATTATATATTACAGAAAACAATAAGGATGCAGATGGAAGCGTGGACTCTGTCAGACGGAGGGAGTCGATTATATGCACTTATACATGAAGCAAGGATTAGGAGGGAGCTAATCCTATGATCCATTGAAGATGATGAAGCATATATATCCATGGTAGTAACCATGAAAGACAGTACGTGCTCAGTTCAACCGTAGAATAAGACCTCTTCAAAAGACTTAAAAGTATTCATGGTTGTCCATCCAGATTCGTGATCCTATGATGAAAGAAAGAAGTGGAATCTCTAGGGCATGGAATCTATAGGAAACTCCATGGACCCAAGAGCTAAAGAAAAACATGAAGAAGAACATGAGGATTCCAAGAAAGAAAGAGGAACCAGAACAACCAGTCATTGTATCAAGAATCACAAGATTACCAGCCTGATATGAACTCACTAAAAACAATCAAGTAGAAAGTCGTAATGAAGAACAGTGTATGGAATACTTATGAATGAAAGCATTGTGAGATATAGAACCAGAGGTTCTCCCATATGGAGGGAGAAGACCATGATGATTAATTGTTCCAATACACTAGACATATCACTACATGAGTCATTATATCATCCGCAACATCCATGAGTTGGAGTTCTACATCAGACGAATGCAAAGAATGTTCTCCAGAGAAATTGAATAAAGAACGTATGAAGAGAAATCTCAAGACTTCGAGGCATACCAGAAATAGACTCTTGTACGTAGATAGAAGAAGATAACTTGGTGAAGAACCCTCAGTGCACAACAGAAGCATGGTGAAGATTTCCTATAAACATCAAGATGACTACTCAGTGGATTAGATCTCATGTTGACAGAAGAAGTGCCACATAGATATGTTCTCGTTTTCCAACTATGATATACTCTATTGTTCAGATATACATGAAGCCTTCACAATGTTCCAGACTAAAGTACATTTGAACTCAAGCATTACATTATTCATGATGAAGTCCAGAAAGGAGAAAATGATTCTCCAATACATATCTCCACAAATGAGCAGATAAGCAGAAATTTTGGTAAAGCTTCTATTCAAGATGAAAGAGTTTGCGTACTCAAGCTAGAACTCGTGGAAACAACCTCCTTCTTATTGAAAAATGAAGAAATGACTCTCCAAGTTAGGAGGGAGCACTAAAAATATTATTGAAGACATACATCTTTAAATTTGAAAAATATTCCATCTTGAAAAGATGCTTTCCTGTTTGGAAAGTGGATTGAGACTTCTGACGGACAATCACTTTCCATTGTGGTTAACATGGAAATTAGTCTGATTGTTGATGTATCATAGACAACGACTTTCCATTGTGATTAACATGGGGAGTGGTCTGGGGCAGTCTCTCTTCTTGAGGGTTACTCAAGAAGACTGGCCCGCCTCGTCGAACAATGATTTCTCATTGTGGTTAACATGAGGAATGGTCCATTTTGGAGGTTGATGCAGGACAATCTTTTCCTCTCGTGGTTAACAGAGGAAATGGTCCGGACAGTCATTCCTTAGGGTTTGTACATTCTCTCCAGGGCGCACTTTGATTAGTGGAGGAGGAATGGCCCAGGGTGGGGAATGGTCCAGGCTCAACAATCAGGGACAGACATTCCTTAGGGTTATACATTCTCTCCAGGGCACACTTTGATTAGTGTAGGAGGAATGGCCCAGGGTGGGGAATGGTCCAAGACAGACATTCCTTAGGGTTTATACATTCTCTCCAGGGCACACTTTGATTAGTGTAGGAGGAATGGCCCAGGGTGAGGAATGGTCCAGACTCAGACATTCCTTAGGGTTTATACATTCTGTCCAGGGTGCACTTTGATTAGTGTAGGAAGAATGGCCCAGGGTGAGGAATGGTCCATGCTCAAAAATCATAAACAATCCTTCTTCCTTGTTTGAGAAGAATAGGGAAGATAGCCCATTGCTGATGAGGGCATATATTCTTTCAAATCTCATAGACGTGAGTGAAAGATTGGCCCAGATGATTCAGTTTATTTTTAACAATATTTTCTATGCAGGATGGCATCATATGATTGTTATGGAGACTACCTATCTCCAGACAGTAGAGATATACTACTGCGGTGGATATGTTCCACTATTTTGAGGCAGATATTCTTTCAGAGATCACAGATGTGAGTGAAAGATTGGCCCAGACAAATCAGTTTATGTCATAACATTGTTTCTATGCAGGTTTCTATCAGATGTTTGTTATGAAGACTGCATGACAGTAGATGAAGACTACTGTGGTGGATATGTTCCACTGTTTGCAACTACATGTTGCTGATCAAGTACTTGTGTGTTACTTGGTGTGGTAGCGAACCACTGGATTGTAGTTATGTACTACTATGGATAGACACAGTTGTGTTATATTTTTGTTCTAATTTCCTTGAAGACTATCATCAGTTTATTGGAAATAATCACCATCCAGACGAATGATGAACATAGATTTTCCAGACGGAAATTGGTTCAGAGAATTTACTCCTTTAGATTATAAGAGTGGCTCTTGTATCACTCTATGGTGTGGGTGACCTATCCAACATCATGTCTAATTACTCAGATGAAGTATGGTTTCGAGAGATGATGCAGCTGATGGTGATGGTGATGTTCATGATCTAGTCATGAAATAGTCTAGATGACTATATTGATGCTATCGGGTAAATGGTATGTTTTGTGCTCAAGTCCATTACCTGTAATACCTCCCTAGTTAGGAGGGAGTGTTAATATTATGGTAGATGTGGGAGGTAGTTACCTCCACATGCGAACCTGACGAGAATAGAAGACTCCAAAAAGCAAAAGAAAACCCTAATGAGTTGGCTAATAACCCTAGAAGTCTTGTTGGGTCAAGAAGATAATTTATATTAGGTTATTAGCCTCCAAGAGAAGAAGTCGACCATAAATAATAATAATATACTGAACAAACACATATCCAGAAGGAGAAGTCGACCCCAACAAATATGGCAGAACCAATATAAAAACAGGGCACCAATTCTCATTTGATAGCATCTCAGAATTGTAGACAACAAGTGGTGCGCACTACAGTTCCTAGTTTGGTGCGCACGTGTGGAGAAGAGCTACAGGTGCAGCTGCTGCAGCTAGCAGTTTCAGTGTTGTCTTGGACTATCTCTTGGCTAGGGTTTGAACTATCTGATCAACTTTTTGTGATGCGCTATCCTTGGGGAAAGGTGCGCTACCTTTTGTTTGGCTATCTAGCCTAGGGTTTGCTTCCGGAGAAATTCTCAGTCAAGGTTAAGGTGCTCAGAGGGTGGTTTCGACCTATGGTTGGGTGACAAGGGTATCGTCAATGGTAAAACGAGCACACCATCTTCTATATTCTAACATTAAGATGTGTAATGAGTGTTTTAAATAAGTTTTAGATGCCCAAAAATAGTGAAAACAACCCAAAACCGAAACTTAAAATGATTATTGTGAATGTGTTACAAATTATGAAATTGCAGCATGTAAACACATATGAACTTGTAAAGAAAAGCTGAAAATAGAGACCATTCACATCATCATTTGATAACCCATAACATGTGCAAGATATATGAAAAATATTGCTATGAAAAAAACAAGGACAACTTGCCAAACAAAAGCGCTATTCTAGACCATTCGCCACTTAGCTACGTATGTTACTTCACAAAAAGAAAAACGTGCTAAGAAGTTAAAGAAACTTGCTGAAGTGAGATAGTGTTCCTACACCAAATCAATGCTCCACATGTGTTTTATATTAATGAGTGGCAAATGCCTTAAAAGATGAGTGAGTTGCAAAAATAAATATTACTTCCAAAGCATTTTAAACCATGAAATATTTCACCATAAAACACATGTAAAGAACTTGATGAAAACTAAAGCATGAAAATGAAACTATGCCTTGAAGGCTTAAACCAAGATCAATGGTGTGTGATGACTACTCTAAAGAATTTTAATCCATGAGCATAATAACCATCAACACATGATTACCTAGCCATATGATTTTGGGGATTTCTCTCCCAAGGTGTAGGCAATTAGTTAAAGCAAAACTTTGAAAAAGAAAAAACAAACCACTCACAATGGCACAAGGTGGAGGCAAGCCTACCAATGTTGTGCCAAAGAGGGTTGTAAATGAAAACTAAACAATTATTATTAGAGCAACTTAGCCACACAACCTTGTCCTAATGACAAGTGGGGCAAAAAATAAAGAATGCTGAAAAAACAATCTATCTCCTAGCCCAACAATTTTGGGGGGGTTGGCTGAGCCAATCACTCTCCCAAGGTGTAGGCAATAAACTAACTTGCAACAATGAAATACAATGGCTGAAAATACACAATAGAATGCAAGCCTCAAGGGAACTTCCCGGGGGCTTGCAACAATGCTAGAAATGAATAGATAGAAGAAAATATTCATTACCCAACTAGTGGAGGCTCTTTGGGGGTGTTGTGAGAGTGGATTTGGGCAGCATATCCCCTTGTTCTTGGTAAGAATCTGCAAAAACCAGCAAGAAAATGCTTGCTGGAAATGTTGCACAAAACAACAAAGTTAAGAAAAATTTCTGTTTTTTACACATAATTTTTTCACATAAAAATCTCCAAATGAAAGTAAAAATATTTGACCTATCTAAGATGGTTACCAAACTGAAATATAAATGGAATGAATGCAGAAAAATAGGACTAAGCAAAGCTTGAAGTTTAAGAAGGCTTTGAGGGAAGACCCCTTCTTGAGGCTTTTCCAACAATCCCTTGAGGTGAACCTGCAAAACTCAAGACAAATTGTGAAGCATGGAAGTAGATAATATGTGTAGATAAACTAAATATTTGAAATACTTCAAACAACTATCTATCCAACATAAATAAATCAGCAAGAGTACTCTTTGCTAATCTACCCAAATAAACTACTTTACTCAATATCTACTCAACACTACACAATAAACTCAAACACCACAATATCACCTCATATGAGAGAATGCAACCGGAATACTCTTGGTGATTCAAAATCCTCCAAAGATTTATTATTCCAATGGGAGAGTGTTGCAACAACAAGTTTCTCCCAGACTCTCAAGAACAAATGGTATGAAATGCAAGATGGCAAGAGCAAGAGAAGTGGAGCGAAAATTCAGTAGAGTAACACTAGCTCAAAGATTGGTGAGGAAATGAGGGGGTGAGGGGTTGTATTTATACCCAAGGAGGCAAAACAACCCTCTTTGGATGCATGCCAAGTGTTACATCCCAGCCCAAGGTGAGAATCTCAAGGAGGGGGGCGCACCACATGAGGGTTTTGGCATGGATTGAGGGTGTGGATGAGTGAGGTGGAGTGTGGGACCAATGTGAGGGTGATGTGGTAGGATAGGAGGGGCGCACTACTCATGGGAGGGGCCCACAAATCAATACAATTTCTTTCCTAAGGTTTCATGGTGAAGGGGGGCTCAAATCCCCCCAGGGGGTGTGAGTATTTAGCAAGTGAGTGAGTGTGGGGGTGTGGAAAGGTTAGGATATGCTTTGGGTAGGTTAGGAGATGGTTTCTCTTGCTATTTTCCACTATTACATTACCCCATTAACTCAAATTTACAAAAAACACACTTTTGACTTAGCAATAAAAATTGTTGTTTTGACTGACTTTGACTTCGGGTGGACAAACACCTAGCTAAGTTTGTCCAACTGAGCTAAAACTTGGACCAAGGGTGTAGGGGGTGACTTTAAATTTCTTTTGAGCACAAATACCCCTATCGAAAACCCAAAGGCCTAGTTTTTACAATAATTTCTCAAAAACAATTAATTAATTAAAATCCCAACCTTAGGAAAATTAATTAAATTTAATAAATAAATAAAAACCTATCTAGGCTCGATGAAATTCCGTGAAACTTTCTATAATGTCTTGCATGGTCATTTACATTATTCCTAAACAATAGCTACCAGAGGATGAGACCATTAGAACGTCGTTCACCACTTTGGAGGAATTATTCCAGGTGTAAGGGAAAAACTCAAGGGAAATCAACCAGGTTGAAAAGCCCAATTGATAACCTGAGGATAAAAAACCTTCAATGAAAGGAACTCTCCCAATGAAAACATCCCAAAGTACCTGACCTAACTATGATCCATGCAAACCTATTATATTATTAACCCACACAGGAGTGCAAAAATTTCGTTTACAAAAATTTGTGCTGGAGGCATAAATTTCCCAGTAGAACCAAATTGTCTTCGACATATTTACATCTGATGATGCATATCTTCATGACACATGGATTTGACCCCCTAGTTGAATAGGCGGTCAACATCTGGCTCCACATGGGGACGTGTGTTCGATCTTCTCACATGGGACATAGAGCATATGAGAATCCAACATCTACAAAAGGTGCTCACCAATAACCAACATGAGCACACACACACACACACACACACACACACACACATATATATATATATATATAATGAAATAAACAAATGCTATAAACAACATCTACATAATGAAATAGCTAAAGTACAACATTATAACTACAAAATGAATCTATGATACATAAATCATTCTAAGTACATATCAACATCATGAATGAAACAATACAAAATTGAAATAGAAGGAAAATGGTTAGAGATATGTTACAGAGGATGTCCCATTTGGACACCAAGTTGCTCATCATCTAAAAAAGAGTTTGATTTGCTGCCCATTCCTTGGAATGTTGATGGGCTCACCATCCAAATGGCTGAGATGAAAAGAATTAGGCCCTGCTATTTCTCTGATCAAATATGGACCCAACCACAAGCTGTCAAACTTTCCATGTTTCCCTGGTTTTTCTCTGCCTTTATCCCATAGAAAAACTGTATCCCCAATCATGAAATCCCTCCGCCTAGCTCACTTGTCAAAATCTTTCTTTACCTTACTCTGATTTTTGCAATTATGATCATAAGCCTTTCGTCTGATTTCATCTAACTCAATGACCTGATTAATCCTATTCTGAATTGCATCCTGCTCTGTGGAAACATCCTCAACTGACCCATAAGTAGGGATTCTAAGGTGTACTGGAAACCTAGCTTCCAATCCATACACTAACTCAAAAGGACTCTTTCCAGTTGCTGCTTTCTTTGTTATTCTGTCAGCCCATAATGCATGTTTAATTTTACTATCCCAAGATTTCTTATTCTCACCAACTATTTTATTAACTATGGTCATTAAGTTTTTATTACTTGACTCTGCTTGACCATTTCCTCGAGGATAGTAATCTGACGCATGTGACAAGATAATACCATATTTGAAACAAAAAGATGACATCTCAGCTAAACAAAAAGCCTTGGCATTATCTGTCACTATCTTTGATGGGACCCCAAATCTAGTTATAATTTTGTCTTCTAGGAAATCCATCACAACCTTCTCAGTTGCTGACTTGGTAGGAATGGCTTCAACCCACTTGGTAAAGTAATATGTTGTTGTGATAACCCATGAATACCCATTACTTGAATTATCATTAAACTTCCTGATGAAGTCAAAAATCCACTGCTGAAAAGGTGCTTCAACCACAACTGGTTGCAAAGGGAGAGCTGCTAACTTCTACTTTCCTGTGAAAAGCTGACATGGATCACATTTCCGAACAAACTGATGTACATATGAAAATATTGTAGGCCAATAATATCCTGCTCTAAGGATCTTGTGGGTAGTAGTTTTAGCAACAAAATGTCCACCACAAAACCCCCCATGGAATTCATCCATTAGTTTCTTTGACTCAACGTCATCCACACATCTAAGGATAACCCCATCAAGATTTTTCCATCCTAATCCATCTCTAGTAAGGACATACTTAGCAGATTTTAACCTTAAAGCCCTTTTCTTGTGTCCTACTAGATGGTTTGGACAAGTCAAATTCTTAAGATAAAAGATGATGTATGTATACCACTCTACTTGCTCAAGATTCAATAAGTTAGGAGGGAACTCTTCGTTATTAACTTGACAAGCCATACCTAAGGCCTTCTCATTACTTTCTGTTAACATTTTAGACAAACCTTGACCCTTTATCAACTTTGTAGGTTTGATTTTCAAATCATACTCTTGGATTTTAACAATCCATCTACCCCTTGAGCCTAATCCTTCCACTTGTGATAAAACATCCTTAACCACAGAATTAGGAACATAACCAATCACTTTGGAATATCCAATGAAGACTCTAAAATGATTGAGTGATTTTACTAACGCATAAGCTTGCTTCTCAAACATGGGATACTTAAGATCTGAATTTTGCAAGGCCCGACTCATATATGCAATGGGTTGATCATGGCCTTGATCATTTTTCTGAAGCAACACACCAACAATAGTGTCTTCAGAAGCAAAAGAGAAAATTTGAAAGTCCTTATTATAGTCTGGGCTAATAAGGACATGAGCTTCACATATGGCAGTGTTAATACATTCAAAAGCTTGCTTACTTTCTTCATTCCACTCATATTTAACATCCTTCTTAAGCAACTTATATATAGATTTAATGATCTCATCATAGTTAGGAATGAACCTATGGACACAATTGGACTTACAATAAACATCCTTCCACTTGCCATCAATAAAAATGTGTAAATACACCTGTTTCCGTCCTAATTTCATCTTCTTCCTTGGTAATGTCGATGTTGATCTTCTTGTCTTTCTTGGAAACGTTATTGATAATAAGGGTGTCAACATGGTTTCACCTTTGATGATTTTCCTTCATTCTGCATACCTATATCATTAGTGTTCTTTCATAGAACTCCAATATATTCATACATCAAAATCTCTCTCTCTCTCTCTCTCTCTACACACACACATATACATATTTCCACTCATTGCACATGTGGGCCCTTTATTAAACTAACCCTATTATATATAAATTTACCCCATTCCATATACATTTAACCCCATATATGTCCCTCTTTGGGTCATATCAATCCCATATCCTTTTTTGAAATTTATATTGATCATTTGGAAAAGTACTTGGAAGAGTTCATGTCCATAGGCACCATCCTTCACTACTACATCATTATCCTTCTTTTATATGTTGGTAATGTTGTCCTCTCCGCCAAGCATCTTGCAGAACTTGAAACATAGATAAGTGTCCTTTGAGAATTATACAATAGGTCCGGTTTGATAGTGAATGTCTATAAAGCCAAAATCATGATTATAAATCTAAAAAGTCAACCAACTTTGAATTTTCCTTCAATAACCAACCTTTAGAGATGGTCCACTCCTATAAATGTGTAGGTGTCGATCTCCATCCTAAGCTTAATTGGAACCTTAGGATTGAAAAAGGAATATTTGTAGGATGGAAGGCATATTACAACTTGGAAAACCACAATAAGATGTGGAACTTTGGAAAATGAATACAAATAATTGACTTTTCTCTAGTCTCATAAAAGCAATGATCCTCTATGGTTATGAAGTTTGGGGTGGAAGCATACGCTAGGAAACTTGGAATATAATTGAGCAAATTCAAAAAACAGTTCGTTATTTACAACTTCAAAATTAAAAATAATTTTCCCAACCCCATTGTCCTCATGGAAGTTAGTATGTTCCCCATTGAATGTGAAGCCTTAACATGATTATTCTATACAAGCACAAGTTGGAAAAATTTAACCAAGATAGGGTTCCCATCATTGCCTTGCAATCGTGCCTAACCTATTTTTATCTAAAAAGATCTTGGAAAAAGAACTATGATAAATGGTTAAATTTTCTTAACATCTAAAATGATATAAGATTCTCTTATGACAAAAATCTAAAATTGAAAATTGAAAATGAAGTGTCTAAATTCATATATAATGATAAAGATCTCAAAACACCATTATTTCCAAGCTTGATCATCACTTCCTACTCTAATAAGGTTGTAGGCCTCAAGAAAAAAAGGATGATTTCTAGACAAAGAATCGATTTGAATGTGTTGCATAGAAAAACTCGTAGATGGACTTGTGACATACCTATTGCTTGGGTACCTCAAAAATTTGTATTTTTCACTGATTATGAATTTTTGATACTGATTAATAAATTAAGAATCCCAAAGAAAACACATGCAACAATCAAGAAACATATTAAAATATAAAAGAAATGTGGCCACATGTCATGCACAACATTATTTAACAAACATGCACATTTTAAACTCAACACAGAAGTAATAAATACACTGCAGAAATATAATTAACAAGAAACACATATAACCTATCTTTTAAATAAAACGTTCCACCCAACCTTAGGCTCTGTTGCAAATAAAATCTCTACAACAGGCCACCCCTGAGCCGAGGCTATGAATCCACAAGGATGAGTGCTTAGGCAGACTCTAAGTTTTACACACTAGTCAGTGATTAAGCTCTCACGGTTTTCTCAACCACACAATAATTCCTAGTTTTCCAGCTCCCTTCCCCCTTAGCCAACACAACTCAAAACAATGAACCACCTTCTTTGCAATGTAGTCCCTCAAATTGTTCCACTTCTTTCTAGGGCTCTAGTGTTAGTGGTTGGGACTTCTTAATGTTGAAAAATCCAAAGATTCTAAGTTGTGGATAATTATTTCACAACTGTTGTCATTCTCATGCACACATGCATTAATTTCTTGTTGGAATAACAACTAGGTACCTACAACCAACTAACAAGGCTCTCTACTTTCATCAATTTTTTTTCATCCCCAAAAATCAAGAACTAGAATGAGTAATATTGAATGAGGAATGAATAGAGAATGAGTGAGGAACCCCTCAATAACAAAAAACATGGTTTATATAATTACATGCAATAATATACCACATGGTCTCCCCAAGAATCTCTCGTAACTATTTTTCCCAACTAAATCCAAGATGAGAGAATAAAATATACTAAAAGGTTTATCCCCTTTAGCAACCCCCCCCTCGTGGAATCGTAACCCCCTAAAACTCGGTCTTTATCCATTTTGCAGCCAACGATACATTTTTATTATTAATACTCGAATTGTTACATTGCTAGGCTCTTCAACGTTTCAAATTTACATGCTCTCTGGCCTTTCATTAAATAAACAAAAAATACATTATTAATATGGGGACTCAAAACCGAGGTATTACATCCCTTCCCCCCCTCCCCCCCCCCCTTATTTTGGCACTGTCTTCAATGCATATCACCATGCAGGTGTACATATATACACAATCTTTATAAAAAATTAAAAAACAACTACAGTTATGCTTCCCACATTGTATCTTCCAACTTCCATGTCACTTCTTCAGGGATGTAGCATGTCCAATGGACCTTTACCTGCCCTATGGATTTGTTTTGAAGCATCGTGACCTTCCTGTCCAATATACATATTGGTTGTAACTTGAAGTCTCCTTCTGGCTCCACTTGAATCAAAGTCCAATCAATGACATGGTTAATATCATGCACATACATTTTCAACAAAGATACATGCAATACATTATGCATATTTATGGAAGTAGGAAATGCAAACATGCATGCAATTGGCCCTATCCTATCCAATATTTCAAATGGACCACAAAATCTGGCTGCTAGTTTGGTACAACTGCCTAATTTCAATGAGCTCTTCTTGGGATTCACTTTCAAAAATACACACTCTCTCACTTTAAATTATTTGGTTGTCCTATTCTTATTTGTATAACTCTTTTTCCTATCTTCTGTTGCCTTCAAATTCTACTTAATTTAACCATATGTTCTTCCATGTCTTTGATCAATTCTTACCCAAGAACTACTCTGTACGTTGTGTTGTCCCAACTTACTGGAGTATTGCATTTTCTACCATAGAAAGCTTCAAATGGGCTCATTTTCAAGGAAGCTTGATACCCATTGTTGTAGGAAAAATAAATCAAATGCAAATAATATTCTCACTTAGATGGTTTATCCATTACATACATTCTTAACATGTATTCAATCATTCGGTTGACTCTCTCCATTTTCCCATCTGACTGTGGATGGTATGTTGTGATAAACTTCAGATTTGTACCAAATTCCTTAAACAATCCTCTCCAAAATTTTAAATTAAACTTTGAATATATATCTGAAACAATTTCTTTAGGTACTCCATGCAACCTAACAATTTCCTTCATATAAATTTCTACAATATTAGCTTCCTTATGATTCATCTTCATCGGAATAAAATGTGTAGCCTTTGTCAATTTATCCACCGCTACCATTATTGAATCATGTTTCCTTGATTTTCTGGACAATTTAGTGTTACTACTTCTCATTTCCATTATGGGATTGACAATGGTTGTAGAAAACCTAATAGGTGTCTATGCTCAACCTTGCACTTGACAATGTAATCAACAACATCCTTCTTCATTCATGGCAAAAAATATTGGCTTCTTATTGCTGCAATTGTTTTCTAGTAACCGGGATGTTCAACATATTTAACATTATGCATTTCTTTTAACACCAAATTCCTTAGTTCTTTGGAATTAGAAACTTAAATTATGTTTTTATACATTAGTACTCCATCTTATTTCATCTTATACTCTTTAAATTTCTATTGTACATCTTCCTTCTACAAGCTTTATTTTACTAGTAAGTAATGCTCATCTGTAACAACATAATCTAAAATTATTCTCTTTAAATCTGAACTATGCACACTAATGGATGTAGCATGCATGATATATACCCTTATGCTGAGTGTATCAACAACTTTATCTTCCTTTCCTTTGATATGATTGATGTTAAAATCATATTCACTTAAAAATTCCAACCATGTTGTTTTCCCGACATTTAAAGTTGGTTGTTCAAACATATATTTCAAATCACTATGGTCTGTCCTCAACACAAACTTCTTCCCCATTAAGTAATGCCTCCACATCTTCAATGCATGGACTATGAAAACGAGTTTCAAATCATGTGTTCCATAATTCCTCTCAAGTTCTTTAAGCTTTTTGGACACAAAACTAATGATATACCCATTATGAGTGAGGACTCCATCAAGTCCTTTGCATACATCTGTGCATATCAGTTTTTTTTTATTTGGATCAACAATCTTCAAAATTGGTGCACTAGTAAGTAACTCTTTCAATAAATGAAAACTTTATTCACACTTTGATGTCCATTCAAACTTAATTCTCGTCTTTTGTAGATAAGTGATGGGATGAACAATTTTAGAGAATTCTGCCATAAATATCATGTAGTATCCGACTAATCCTATACAATATATGACTTCTGAAACATTCTTTGTTGTTGGCCATCCTCTAATGGCTTCAATATTCTCTAGATCTACTGCTATGACTTCCTATAAAATGGCGTGCCTCAAATAATGGATATTCTCTTGGTGAAAAGAGCACTTGCTCAACTTGACATACAACTGATGCTCCCTTAGAACTTGTAGCACCAATCTCAAATGATGCTCATGTTCTTCCTCTAACTTGGAATAAACAAGTATGTCATCCAAAAACATAAATATAAACTTATCCAAATAGTTTCTAAATATGCCATTCATTAAGCACTTAAATTCAATTGGTGCATTAGTTAGTCCAAATATCATCACTACAAA
This sequence comes from Picea engelmannii, assembly GCA_009831015.1. Lineage (NCBI taxonomy): Eukaryota > Viridiplantae > Streptophyta > Pinopsida > Pinales > Pinaceae > Picea > Picea engelmannii. Next base: position 49,240 of record ML827675.1, on the reverse strand, counting down.
TTCATAATGCCCATACCTAGTTCTGAAGGTTGTCTTACTATTGTCTTCTTCCTTGATTCTCACTTGTTGATATCCCGATCTTAAGTCTATTTTTGAAAATATCTTTGTTCCTCTTATTTGATAAAAAAATTCATCAATTCTTAGTAGAGGGTATTTGTATTTCATAGTGGATTTACTCAACTTTATAAAGTCAATACATAGCCTCAATGTTCCATCCTTTTTTTTTCACAAAGAGTACTTGTGCTCCCCAAGGTGACACACTTGGGCATATGTACCCTTTTTTCAACAATTCTTCTAGTTGCAATTGTAATTATTTTAATTCTAGTGTACTCATTCTATAATGAGTCTTGGACACTATGGAAACTCTAGGCACTAAATTGATAGAGAAATATATATCCCTCTTTGGTGGAAATCCTGATATTTCTTTGAATACATACTCAAACTCTTGCAATATTGAAAAATATTCAAGACTTGGCCCTTTGGTCATGTATGGATCCTCCACATGAGTTGCATACAATTGACATTCTTTCCTAAAACATTTCTTCAGTTATAAGGCTGGAATCTCCTTGATAGAAATGGGTCTTGGAATTTCTTGCGCAATGCTTTGCTTTCCTTGTTCATCAAAATATGTAAATGTCTTCTTATGGCAATCTAGGATAACATGATTCTTTCCCAACCATTCCATTCCAATTAGGATATTACAATATCCTAATGTTATTATATTCATGTCAACATTGGTATTCACTCCATTAATATCTATTGGACAACCTTTGACAATCTCATTGATCCTTCTTTTGGTCCCAATGGCTAACTGAACCAACCATGATATTTCAAGATTACTTTTCATCAAATGGAATATGTCCACTACTTTAGGATCAATGTAACTATGGCTTTCTCTTGAATCAATTAAAATAACAACATATTGATTTATAATCTTACCTTCCAACTCAATCATATGGGACCGATTCTCTGCTTGTCGATATTCTAGGGTTACCTATATCCTTGGAATATTTCTTCCCATGTCTTCCACTGTAGTAGCCTCTTGAATGTTGTGCAATGTCCTCATTTTTTCTTCCCCTTGAGGGAAATATTTGTACATGTAATATTCCTTACATCCCCGACATTTGATGGGAAGCCTTCCCCTTTTTCCTAATGAGTCTTCCATCTTGGATTTATTCTTAGGATGCTTATTTCTCCAATATACATTAGGATTGTTTCTATTGAAATAATGTTTGAATCCCTTCATTCTCTGATATAATTTCTCCCCCTTCTTATCTTTCCAAGATTTCTGAAAAGTTTATCTGCCTTTGCCTTGCTCATAGAGGTACTTACCTTTCTAATGGTCTCTACCAAAGTTCTAGGTTCATCAAATTGAATTTTTTCTTTGTAAAAAGATGGTAGTCCACTTAGAAACCTTTGTATGTTCACCTTCTTCTCTTTGATAAAATCCACATACCTCAGGAATTCCAAGAATTGTTTTTCATATTCTTCCATGGTTGAATGCTACCCAACTTGAGTTCAAAGAACTCTTGCATATTATTGTCATAATATTTCTCTGAAAGATATTACTGCTGAAAACATTTTGTGAATTGCTTCCAAGAAATATTTTCTCATCAATGTGCTTGATTTTCTTCAACTGATCCCACCACATAGAATAATTTCCATGAAAATGGTATATGAAAACTAATAGGTTAGATGAGTAGCTATGGAACTGAAAATATTTTCTGATTCTAAGAAACTAGGTTTTAACATCATCTCCCCTTTTGTTTTCACCATCAAATATTGATGAATTAGGCTTCCTAATCTCTCCTTGCAGGCTGTCCAACTCATATATTCTTCTTTGATGCCTAGCATGAGGCACTTCTAGGATGCTCCTTGACTATTCAAATGCATAAAAATTTATGGATGAATGAGTAGGTGAGTAGTGATGTCTTTGAGCTCTACTAGCACTTATTAAGTGTTGGATCCTTTATAGCTATATCTCCTTACATAGGGTCTACCTTCTCCCTCATGTCTTGAGACTAATCCATTCTTCACTTGTCTTTGAAATAGGTTTAGGCTTTGCAACAATTGACTATTGATTTGATTTTGTTCTTACTAATCTCTTATTATCTTCTCATTATCAAATCTATAAATTTGCACTTATACTCTCAAACTCCCCATAGTATCTACCAATTCTACTGGCTCCATCAATTCTGATGGCTCCACCTTGCTCCTACGTCCATTAGATTCGGTCTCCTCACTACACAAACTGATATTTAAGCCTTTGAATTCCTCTCATGACTATAGTTTATTTGATGCAGGAGCATCGTTGGCAAGCACACAAAGGCAGGACCACTCAACACGTGGGAGTTCTTCTAGAACTTCAACGTTGGCAGTTGCAACCGATTTTGAAATCTGCCTTAACTCAGCGCCAAAATTTACCTTTGGAGGCACACTTGAACCAGTGCCAAAATTTACCCTTTGAGGCACATTTTAAAAGTCACAAGCGGAGCAGGAGTTTTCATTACGGCTCTGGATTGAGACTGGTCTAAGATATCTAGTAGATTTAGTTTTTAGAGTAGATAAGTAGGTAGGGGAAAACCTAAAAAGATCTTGGAGTTAAATAGAGTTTTGGTACGCCTAGATAGGGTTAGCTGCAATACAGAGGGAGATTAGTTGTAAGAGAAATGTGAGTTAGCAAGAGATCCCAATTTTCAGTGGTTGTAAATTGAATGTATTTTGTAGCCATTTTGGGACTTGTGAATATAACAGAAGGAAAATTGATCCAAATACATGGGGTGTGAACAATGTTTGAAATTTCCTTTCATTTATGTTTTTTTATGAGAAAGTGAATGAATCTCCATAGGGGAGAATGGAACTGTGAACGCTAGTTTTTTAGTTTCAATTGTTTCTCTTCATTTGAAGCTATGCAAGGTGTGCATCGAGCCAAAGAGGAATGTCAAGAGATTGGGTGAGGAATTTCTCTATGAGAAATCCCTTGGATCTGAGTTATCGAAATCCCTTAGACGCAAGGAGTGCACGGGAAATTGAAGTCTACACAAGGCAAAGCTCAAGAAGAATAACACTTCAAATAAGTGTTATCAAGATCCAAGAACCCATTTCCTAGGAGAAATGAAGTTCGAAACCTTCGGGGACTCAGAGAATTTCTAATCCTGAGAGACTAAAAGCTCAGGAGGATGAGCGTTATTGATCGTCAGATCACAATGGAAAATAAATGACCGTCTGATTCAAGATAAGTGCACAAGCATTAACATTATGTATGTCTAGGAGGGAAAACCTACGAAGACTTGAACGATGGTGGAGAGCCTCGAGGAGGAAACGTCGACATCCCACAGGCTGTTGGGTCAAGTGGAACTGCGAGAAGGTTAATGGCAAGGGACTTTCAATGCCAGAAACTTAGGAGGGATAACAATCGTCCATCCCTAATATATCAGGACCGTTGGTCCATTTCATGATATCGGTTATTGCGAGTTGGGAGGACAGAGGTCCTTGATTTCCAAAACCCAAAAACGCGAAATCATGATTCACAAGGATAATATCTGAACCGTTATATCTTAAGGGGCTGAGGCTCGTTGATTTCAATAGTGAAATAGGGAATCAAGAGTATGAAGAGACAATAGCCTGGGACTCTCGATCCGCGAAATCCCAACAAGATTGGGCCCATCGGATCTTTGGAGGATTAGGGTTGTTGATCTGCAGCGAGGGAGTGTCTCAACATTTCGATCACTGGAAGGAGGAACGAATGGACTTCATGAAGGGTGAAGTCACGAAACGCGAAATTCCAAAGTGATCGCAACCATCGGCCAAGGGGAGATCTGGGCCGTAGATCCCACGTCATCATGATTTTGGAATTCATGGCTTAGAGGAGTCATATGCGTCTTCATGATAAATATTGTGGTTACAAGTGTGTGGTCACGTGAGCTGGGTAAAGAGAGGGGTTAATCTCCGTTATCTCTCATCGGGGTTTTGAGACTTGGAGGAGCCAAGGACTCGTTGTATTGGAAATCCCGAAGTCACGAAATGCGACATGCATTTTAGGTTAAGTCCATGGTCACGCCTGCGATCACGTGGAGTGGGGGCTCACGCCTAGTGTTGGTTTGCACAGGCAAAACACAAACAAGGGTCTGTGGACTTGGAGATAGAGGTTCCAGTTCATAACCAGGAGAGTCGTTCCGGCTCTAGAATCAGAGATCCTGACCAGGAGGTCACACAACCCTTAGGAGGGATAGCAGGTCTGCATCAAGTGGTATCAAAGCTGATTATTATTCGTCTGTAGACTTCAGGCAAAAGAGAAGAGAAAGAGAACTCAGATTTGTAGTCTATGTGTGTGACAAGTGGTCAACACGATGCCGCCAAGGAGACAAGGAGAGGCACCTTTAGCCAACCGTGATGTAGAGAGGGAGATGCGAGAACTTCATGCAATATTGGAAACAGTGGAAGAAACGTAGAGAAGAGAACCTGATGCTGGAGACATTAGTGATGCAGAAAGTGAAGAGGTTGAGGTTGAAGAAGCTGTAGGAGAGGATGCTGCCAAAAAATGCTTGTCGAGAGTAGTTTCTAGATTGGGAGGTAGAGCTAAGATAGAGGTTCCCATGTATGAGGGAAGTCTAGATGCTGAAGAAATGTTGGATTGGATAAGATCCATGGATAAACACTTCGACTACAAAGATGTCGATGAGGAGAAGAAGGTGAAGTAGGAAGTCACGAGGCTAAAAGGGCATGCAACGCTATGGTGGGATGAACTGTAGGCTGAGAGGAGAAGTCAAGGAAAAAAGAGGATAAAGAGTTGGGACAAAATGGTAGCCAAGCCGAAGGCTAAGTTCATGCCCAAAGATTATCAGATAAATCTGTTAAGGAAGCTACAAAACCTGAGATAGAAAGGGATGACAGTTAAGGAGTACACTGAGGAGTTCTACCAGCTGAACATTAGAACTGGAAAAAGGGAGAGAGATAAAGAAAAAGTCGCCAGGTATATAAATGGTCTGATATATGAAATCCAGGACAAGCTTAGCATGATGGAAGTCATAACCATGGAGGATGCTTATCAGTTTGCACTGAAAGCAGAGGAAAAGTTGTCCAGAAAATAGAACGAGCGAGGAAGGGGTAAGAGTCTAGATCCAAACAAAAACAAGGGAGTTACCCATGACAGAGTGCAAAAGTCTAAGGACGAGGTGGAGAAACCACACAATCACTCATAACAAGGAGGATGTTCCCGAGGAAGACATAATGGTGGAAGAAACTCTTCTAGAGGAAGAGGTCGGGGAGGAGTAAGATGTTATGCCTGTGGAAAGACATGGAACGTGTCTTGGGAATGCCCCGAGAAGAAGAAGGAAGGAGGAGAAGCTCACATTCCAAAAGAACAATGAATATATGTTGAAGCAGAGGGAGCAGAGGATGGAGCATCCCTGATGTTGAGAAAAGTTCTCTTAAAATCAGAGGCAGAAATTGAAAAGCCAGTGTAGAGAAATAGTCTCTTCAAGACAACTTGCAAGACTAAGGATAAAGTATGCAAGGTGATCATTGATAGTGGGATCACTGACAACCTAGTATCCACAGAGATGGTGGAGAAATTGTATATGAAGACAACTGCACATCCAAATCCATACAAGGTCTCATGGTTGCAAAAAGGACACCAGGAAATGATTACTAAACAATGCCTGTTTGAGATTAAAATATGAGGTTATAAAGATGAAATCCTATGTGATGTAATTCCCATGGATGTATGCCATATTTTGTTGGGAAGACCATGGAAGTTTGACAAAAACATCATTCATGACGAGAGGAAAAATACATATACATTGGAGAAGAATGGTAGAACACATATGTTGCTGCCAGTAGAGGAGAAAAGAGTGAAAGAAGAAGCCGACACCAACATACTTCTCATGAGTGGGAAAGAAATCCTGAAAGAGGTCAAGGAAGAGCAGGAGATGCAATTTGCTATGGTAAGGAAACCCAGAGTTATCCTTACAAGTAAATCAATGGATGATTTTCCTGAAGAAGTTTAGGAACTGTTGGATAATTTCGTTGATATAGTGGTCGATGAGCTACCAAACTCATTGCCACCCATTAGGAGTATCAATCATCATATCAAATTGATACCAAGAGCAAGTCTGTCGAACAAAGAAGCGTATAGATTAACACCTCGAGAGAATGAGGAGGTGAAGAACCAAGTCCAAGAGTTGTTGGATAAGGGTTTGGTCAAAGAGAGTTTGAGCCCATTCTTAGTACCAACTGTGTTGAGCCCAAATAAAGATGGAGGATGGAGAATGTGAATAGACTCAAGAGCCATCAATAAGATCACCATCAAGTACAGATTTCCTTTACCAAGAATGGATGATTTAATGGATTGCTTAAGTGGAGCAAATTTCTTTTCTAAGATAGATCTGAAAAGTGGATATCACCAAATCAGGATGAGAGAAGGTGATGAATGGAAAACAACCTTTAAGACAAACGAAGTTCTGTATGATTGGTTGGTTATGACATTTGTCTTAAGGAATGCCCCGAGCACATTTATGAGGTTGATGAATGAAATTATGAAAGATTTCATTGGAAAATTCGTGGTTGTATATCTGGACGATATACTGATCTTTAGCAGGACTAACGAGGAGCATTTGAGGCACCTAACGTTAGTGATGAGGAGGTTATAGAAGGAGAAGTTGTTGATAAATATGAAGAAGTCCTCTTTCATGAAAACAAAACTCATTTATTTGGGTTTTGTTATCTCTTCGAATGAACTAAAGATGGATCTAGAGAAGGTGAAAGCGATAAGAGAATGGCCGTCACCAAGGAGCATGTTCGAGGTAAGGAGATTCCATGGATTGGCGAGTTTCTATAGGAAGTTCATTAGAGACTTCAGTGGGATTTGTGCACCAATGATGGATATAGTGAAGAAAAGGCACAAGTCATTCAAATGGACAGAGGAGGTCAAAAGGAGCTTCAATATACTGAAGGAGAAGATAATAGAACGATAAATTTTGGTCTTGCCAAATTTTGAAAAGACATTTCAGGTAAGATGTGATGCAAGTGGTGTTGCAATAGGAGCAGTTTTGAGTCAGGATAACAAAACTGTTGCCTATTTCAGTGAAAATTTTAATGAGACTAAGAGGAAATACTCCATGCATGACAAGGAGTTTTATGCCATAATTCAAGCCTTGAAGAAATGGAGGCATTATTTTGTCCTCAATAATTTGTCTTGTATAGCGACAACCAAGCTCTACAATTCATAACCAAACAAGAAAAACTAAATCAGAGGCATGAAAAATGGGTTGAATTTATGCAAAATTTTACTTTTGTTATAAAACATATTGATGGGAGTCCTAACAAGGTTGTCAATGCATTAAGCATGAGATGTTTAATTCTGCAGGAATTTCAGGTGAAGACCTTGGGGTTTAATCACCTTAAGGATATGTATTGTGATGATACAGACTTCAAGGAGGCATATGAAGCATGTAAAAAACCTGTGCTGAGATATAGAAGTCAGTGGAAAAAATACATGGTTCAGGAAGGATTGTTGTTCAGAGGAAATCAATTGTGCATACCAAGATGCTCAATGAGGGACAATCTTCTGAAGGAGAAGCATAATGGAGGATTGGATGGACATTTTGGCCATGATAAAATGTTTGCACAGTTGAGCAGTTCATACTATTGGCCAGGTATGAGGACAAAGGTGATAAAATTTGTGAACAGATGTAGAATCTTCCAACACACAAAGGGGAAAAGATAAAACACTGGATTGTATCATCCATTGCCAATACCAGAGAGGCCTTGGGATGCAATAAGCATGGATTTTGTGTTGGGATTGCTGAGAACGCAAAGGGGATTTGATTCCATATTTGTGGTAGTGGAATTTTTTTCAAAGATGGCACATTTCATCCCATGCTAGAAGACCAGTGACGCAACGCATGTTGTGAATCTATTTTTCAAGGAAGTTGTGAGACCTCACAGCCTACCCAGGAGCATTATCTCGGACAGAGACATGAAATTTGTTGGTCACTTTTGGAGGACGTTGTGGAAGAAGATGGGGACATAATTTTCCTTCAGCTCATCTTATCACCCTTAGACAGATGGGTAGACCGAGGTAGTAAACAAAAGTTTGGGAAATTTATTAAGGATTTTAGTCATTGAGCATCATAGTCAGTGGGATGAGATTTTTCCACAAGCAAAGTTTGCATACAATGACTCACCAAACAAGAGCACTGGAAAGAGCCCATTCCAAATACTATATGGAATGCAACCCAGGGGAGTGTCTGAGTTGAGAGACTTGGAACAGGGTGAGATCAGAAGCACTGGAGCAGAAGATTTTGTTGTTGAAATGAAAAAACTCCATAGCCAAATCAGAGAATAGTTGCAAAGTTCTAACTAGAAATACAAGCACATAGCTAATCGACATCGCAAGGAACTTCAATTTGAAGTAGGAGATCAGGTTTTGGCACATCTCAGAAAGGCAAGGTTTCCTAGGGGAACATATAACAAGTTGAAGATGAAGAAGATAGGACCCTGTAAGATCTTAAGGAAGTTTGATGTAAACGCCTATGAGATTGAGCTACCAGATGGTGTGGGCATTTCACCCATATTCAATGTTTCAGACTTGTATCCTTATAGGAAATATGACACAGAAGGATGAGGAGATCAAGGAAAGATTTAGTGGGAGAAACAGATGCCCGTGGCAGAAAATCCACAGATGGAGAAAATCGTGGATCAACGAATTGGCAAGAAGACCAGAAGGAAAACCTATTTTGAATATCTGGTCAAATGGAAAGGACAACCAATCGAGGATGCCAGTTGGGAAAGCGAAGCCCCCATCCAGAAGCTAGGAAAATCAGTGTAGGAGCTCATGGACAGGAGTCCATGAATTTTTGTCAAGGGGAGTATGATGCAGAAGCATCGTTGGCAAGTGCATAGAGGAAGGACCACTCAACATGTGGGAATTCTTCTAGAACTTCAACGTTGGCAGTTGCAACCGATTTTTAAATTTGCCTTAACTCAACACCAGAATTTACCTTTGGAGGCATGCTTGAACTAGTGCCAAAATTTACCCTTTGAAGCACATTTTGAAAGTCACAAGCGGAGAAGGAGTTTCCATTACGGATCTGGATTGAGACTGGTCTAAGATAGCCAGTAGATAGGGTTAGTTTCAATACAGAGGGAGAGTAGTTGTAAGAGAATTGCGAGTTAGCAGGAGATCCCAGTTTTCAGTGATTGTAAATTGAATGTATTTTGTAGCCATTTTAGCACTTGTGAATATAACAAAAGGAAAATTGATCCAAATACATGGGGTGTGAACAATATTTGTAATTTCCTATCATTTCTGTTTTTTTATGAGCAAGTGAATGAATCTCCATAAGGGAGAATGGAACTGTGAACGTTGTTTTTTCAGTTTTAATTGCTTCTCTTCATTTGAAGCTCTACAAGGTGTGCATCGAGCCAAAGAGGAATGCCAAGAGATTGGGCGACGAATTTATCTGTGAGAAATCCCTTGGATTTGAGTTATCGAGATCCCTTAGACGCAAGGAGTGAGCAGGAAATCGAAGTCTGCACAAGGCAAAGCTCAGGAAGAATAACACTTTGGATAAGTGTTATTGAGATCCAGGAACCCATTTCCCAGGAGCAACGAAGGTCGAAAACTTTGGGAACTCAGAGAATTTTCTAAGCCCAAGAGACTAAAATATCAAGATGAGGATCATTATTGACCGTCAGATCACGGTGGAAAATTAGTGACCGTCTGATTCGAGACAAGTGCGCAAGAGTTAACGTTGTGTATGTCTAGGAGGGAAAACCTACGAAGACTTGAACGGATGGTGGAGAGCCTCGAGGAAGAAGCATCGAAATCCCACAGGCTGTTGGGTCAAGTGGAACTACGAGAAGGTTAATGGCAAGGGACTTTCAATGCCAGAAACTTAGGAGGGATAACAGTCGTCCATCCCTAATATATCTGGACCGTTGGTCCATTTCATGATATCGGTTATCGCGAGTTGGGAGGACAAAGGTCCTTGATTTCCAAAACCCTGAAACGCGAAATCATGATTCATTAGGATAATATCTAGACCGTTATATATTAAGGGGCCGAGGGATGTCGATTTCCATTGTGAAATCGGGATTTGGGAGTACGAAGGGACAACAACTCGGGACTCTTGATTCGCGAAATCTTGACAAGATCAGGGTCGTCAGATCTTCAGAGGATTAGGGTCGTTGATCTGCAGCAAGGGAGTGTCTCATCATTTCGACGACCGGGAGGAGGAACGAACAGAATTCGTGAAGGGTGAAGTCGTGAAATGCCGAAGTGATCGCAACCGTCGGCCAAGGGGAGATCTGGGCTATAGATCCTGTGTCATCGCGATTTCAACGTTCGTGGCTTGGAGGAGTTAGATGCCTCTTCATGATAAAGCTTGTGGTCATGGGCATGTGGTCACATGAGCTGGGGAAAGGGAGGGGCTAACCTTCGCTATCCCTCATCGGGGTTTCAGGACTTGGAGGAGCCAAGGACTCGTTGTATTGGAAACCCCGAAGTCGCGAAATGCAATGCACCTTTTAGGTTAAGCCCTTGGTCGTGCCTGCGATCACGTGGAATGGGGGATCACGCCTAGTGTTGGTTTGCGTGGGAAAAACACAGACAAGGGCCTATGGACTTGGAGATAGAGGTTCCATTTCGGAACCAGGAGAGCCATTCCGACTCCAGAATCAGAGATCCTGACCGGGAGGTCACGCAACCCTTAGGAGGGATAGGGGGTCTGCATCATTATTGTGCATCCTCCATGCATTTGATATACAATCCTAAACTTGGATTTATCTTCTTATACCCCTACTTCTGCAAAATGTGCAAGAAACAATTTTTGTTAGAATTATGCATATTATAAAAAAATTGTCAATTGACGCTATAGGTCCTTCTTCTTCTCAATTAATGAAGAATCCTATCATACTTCTCCAAATTAAATTATTTCAAGATTATTCTCTTGTAAATCATCTTTCTAATGACTATTATTATGTCTTGATCTGATATATGAGCTGAAAGTTATGGCTCCCTGAAAAACCATTTTCACCACATTTATGCACTTTCTCCATTATTGCAATTTGACTAGGAGGCCAACTTCTTTCAACTAAAGAAAAAAATATATCAAGAACGAATAAAAATTCTATATTAGGAATTAATAATATTAATTATGGTGAACACACATCAACTTTCATATTATTAATCTTTTGCTCTAGTAAGATTCTACAACAATATGGAATTGACAACTTTGTCAATTTTAGAATTCCTTCAGACTTGGATTTTTGAACAAAACTATCTATCTCCCAAACTAAACACTTCTGGAAAAAGTTCACTAAATAAAACTTGTTTTGATTGATGAGTAGGGAAAATGTCAAGTAAATATTTTTTTCTAGTTTTGCGATCTAGAGTCACTTTTCCTCCTTTGAAAATCCCCAAAATTGACTCAAAATAGTGGATTTTGACTTGTTTTAGCATCTACATTTCAAACCCCTTACAATATAACCAATTCCTTCACTGGGTATTTTCATGTATTCTTTTTTAACACTCTATAAAAATTTCATCTTGATCTGGGTCTTGGTCATTGAGTAGGACCCATATCTTTAAAAACCACTATTTTGGACTTTCTGGAAAATTTAAGAAGAAATGGCTAGTGGCCCCACTAGCACTTTTGTATCCATCCTCACTACATACATACCATAAAATTTCATCTCAATATGGGTTATTATGCTCCTGTTATGGCCCAAATATAATTTTGGCTACAAAGTTGTTTTTTTCTTCTTCTAAAACATAGGTTGTCATCTGCATTGGCGACATCTACTGATGTGGAAACTAATATAACTTCTTAGCTCCATATTGTAGATTTTAATCTTGTACAATTATTTACCACAAAAATATTTTTAGTAAAAGGACAAAAAATATACAATGGAAAATACACACATTACACAAAGTTTTTTCCCCTGGAAACCCAAACCGGGAAAACCAACATATTCTATATTCATTCATATCATACATTGTTTACAATACAATATACATATAGGATCCAACAACATCCAAAACCCTAACCCAATGAACTGGATTAGTCAACAACCCTAATTCCTTAACTAGAAATAGAAAACCATCGGCAAAAACCATGTGCCGAAAAACTGCCCAACAATGGACACGAAAGTCAAGGTGACACGAAAAATGAGGAAAAAATGTGAGACGTTTCCCGATGAAATTTTTTTGAGGGAACTTCCCTTGAACCCCTTGCAACCCCCGAAGGGGGGGCCTAATTCCCCCCCTCAAACCCCACCCCCCCCCACACAACCAACACAACATAGCAAACACTAGAGCTAGCAGTGCAAAGAATATAACACATACCCAACACATATGGCACCCTGAGGTGATGCCATGTCATCCCTCCAACCACCTTAGCCCTACCTCGTCGTCATCCTCCTTTCTTCTCTCATTCCTCCCTTTCATTTTATTTTATTTTCTTTATATATTTATTTTATATTACGGGTCTCACCCATACCGACTGCCACATGGCACTGTATAATTCACCCCACACTAATTTTGGGTCCCAATCCCACACCTTACCTTCGACGCACAACATGCAAGACCCCCCAGATCGAACGAAAAAGGTTCGTGGTAAATCAACAATGGAGGTTAATCTCACGAGTTTAAGTAGGATGAGTGTTAACAACACCCAAAGGTCTAATACCACCATAACGCCTTCTACATACGTGACACATTCTGATTAGTGTCAAGGAATTTTGTAACATTCACAAACCACTTACCAAAAGTACCGATACTTCTCTTGGTATCGTTCCACCACCACGATATGTTACCTTTTCACCATGTCCTTCCACCATGGCAGTCCATGTCATCACTACCATGTGGCCTCCACACCATCATGTATAGAAAAATTCCCAAATTTTCCAAAATTCTAAAAAATGTATATTTTTAAGAAATATCCTTCGGCCGCCCAAGCACCCTCTGGCTCGATCTCTGTGAAAATGATATTTTTTCAACCATTTTGTTGGCCTGTATGGCCGAAGCGCTTCAATTGACACTTTAATACCAATTTGTGACATAAACATTGCCTGGGTACCTAAAAAATTTACGTTTTTTACTAATTTGAATTTTTGATACTGATTAATAAATCAAGAAGCATGATTCAAGCGCATGCAACAATCAAGAAACATATTATAAAGTAAAATAAATGTGATCTCATGTTATGCAAAACATTATTCAACAAACATGCACATTATAAACTCAACATAGAGATAATAAATACACAATGGAAATATAATTTACAAGAAACACAAAGAAATCATCTTTAAAATAAAACTTCATTGATTGGGTACAAACCTTGGACGTTCCACCCAACCTTAGACTTTGTTGCACACAAACTCTCTACAACATGCCACCCCTGAGCTGAGGATATGAATCCACAAGGATATGTGTCTAGGATAACTCTAAGTTTCACACACCAGTGAGCTATCAAGCTCTCACAATTTTCTCAACCACACAACAAATCCAAGTTTTCCAGCTCTCTTCCCCCTCAACCTACACAACCCAAAGAAATGAACCCCCTCAAGCTGTTCCACTTTTTTCCAGGGCTCCAATGCTACTAGTTAGAAATTATTACTGCTAGAAACTCCAAGGATTCTAAGCTATGGACAATTATTTCACAACTTCCATCATTCTCATGCACACATGCATTAATTTGTTGTTGGAATAACTAATAGATACCTACAACCAACTAGCAAGGCTCTTTACTTTCAACAGTTCATTTTCATCACCAAAAATCAAGAACTAGAATGAGCAAGAACGAATGAGGAACAGATAAAGAATGAGTGAGGGACCCCACACTAGTGCATGTGGCATAATTTTTGACATCTTTCCGACGATGTTTATTGATTAAACGATGAAATTTCGACAAACAAGATTCCAAATGTTTGTCGAACTTTTTTCGTCGCACCATCGAAAAATGCATTCACCTGTCATAATTTTGACGTACAATCCTGCCATGTGGCAACGATGGAGAGATTTAATCTGCAAAACTTTCATCAAAACACATCGTCCCAACTACAATGACTATATCTATTTGTTTTGTGTTCAATGAAACACACTGCAACGTGGCATTTTTTTGGAAAAAAATGATCCGCCATGTGGTCGTCGCAATGCTTACATGGTCTGTCGGTGTTGTGATGATATGGTACGGAAAACCCATCAGAGTGTCGACATGCACACTGTCAGCGTTGTGATGTTATGGTGAGGCTAGGCCCATCATATGAGTGATGATATGGTACACAATTCCCATCAAAGGTGCGATGGTATGGTGGGAAATGAGTGTCAGTGTTGCGACGATCGGGTGGCCATAGGCCATTGGAGGGTTTTCGGAGCATCGACGCATGGGGTGCATTTTCCGTTGGATATGCGACATTGAGTATGTGCATCATAGTTCTAACAAGAGGAAAATTAAGATAACAAAAAATTAAATTGATTCTACATTGAAATCCATGCTTATGATGCATTGGACATATGGAACATGTAGATGTGTTAGACTAAGAAGTCGAAGAAGTTGAGCCATATGTAGATGACAATGTTTTCAATATATGATTATATCAACGACTAGGATTAGGGTTTCTATTATTGCATAAAACCCTAATTCAAGCTTATTAGAGCCTCCACATCTAAAAATGCACACTCACAACTAAGAATTACATGTTTTTCTTTTAAATTGCAATTTCCACCCTTGTGCAAAATGCATGTCATGCTTCACCAAAATGCATGTTCAAGCATTAAAACACATCCAATTTGAGTGATTCCAGTTGTTGAGGGTGTCTTATATAATTTTACACTTGTCTACATATTTATATTTTCATTTTCAAACATAAAAGTGGTTGATGTGTAAAAGAGACAAAATATGCGTTCTAAATTGAGAGACGAAAACAATAGAAAGTGACCTAATGGAAATGCACACCCATGCATCTATATAGATCCAAATTTAGTGATATAAGTTTTGGGGTGAATTTACTAACATTCTAAATCTATATATATATATATGGAGTGCATTTTCAAATGAATAAGAACTTCTACCTTGAACCAAGATTCAAGATTTTTTGTAAAATGAAGGTTAAAACCGTCTTACTGTAAAATGCATGCCTAAGACTCATATGACCTCCAAATTGAGTGGTTAAAATTGTGGAGTTTGTATTTTATCATTTTACATATATTCATACTTTTATTTTTGCATTTTGAAACACAAAAACCTCTGTTGTGCATATAGGCTAAAAATTGTCTTGTAAATGCAAAAAAATACATAAAGAGGAAAATACATAAAAATGCATGAAAACATGGCATAATGAAAAATGAATGCCCTAGAAATAAAAATCCATGTATGGTGTTGGAAATTTACAAGTTACATGATATGTTGTGAACCCTAAAGAATGTATACTAGGGTGATTTGTGCCCATAAATTAGTAAAGGGTTGAAATATACATTGGTTTGAGATTACATGCATGAATAAATATGTATTGTTACATTTATAACTCTGGATTGTTTTAAAATTTACTTGAAGTTATTCTCAAAGAATAACTAGAAAAAAACACAACATGATAGAGACTATATATTTACATCTATAAAAAAATGTAGATTGTGGTAATGAATTATAAAACTGTTCAACTTATTGTGCATGAAACTTCCTATTTTCTGCTAGAAATTATTCAACCTATCGACAATTGATAACTTTGTCCTTAGGTAGGTTTGAATTCTCGGTAATAGGAATTCTTCCTATTTCTGCATCATCTGACATAGACTGCTGAAATTGAATTATAAAATTAAAATCCAAACTATTTACATTAAAAACCTCTATTGATGAAGGACACCTTACTCTGATAGGAATGCAAACTGAACCTTGAGAAAAATTTACCATGAAGCATAACTATAGAAATGATAAAAAAGATAGCAGTATTCTTGAAATTGTATTTGTTTTTCTAGAACAAATGCAATCTTTAGGGCGAGACAAACACCCCACAATTCCTAAAATTGTGTTTTCTTTTTCTAGGATGGATGCAATCTTTACGGTGAGACAAACACCCCGCAACATTGTAACTGTAAGGCATCCATAAAATTGTATCATTTGCATGCAGATTTCCATGTCACAATAGAAATCATATCACCATGAAAAACTAAAGTATTATGAGCTTCAACATGTTCTGCTTATTTTTATTTATGGGCATGTATGATAAATGGATAGGAAAAGTAACATTTCTAGACCGATGAAGAAATATTTCTACCTTGATGACATAAAAAAGATAACACTCAAAATTGTTAACTACTACAGGGGAAATGTTGACTTGATGTGTGTTAAAGTTGTTCTGCTAACTGATTAACACATGCCATGCCATAACTTTTTGGAGGGATAGGGGTGGAGCCTTCGTCAACCCCTTCATCAATATGACTCTTGGAATCTCTACTCCCTTTGGGATGAGCATCATGAGATAATCCTATTATCAATGCTAACCATGATGGGATTAGTTCCATAATCCATATGGAGAGATGTATACTACAGGCCCAACATTTACAAAATATTCAACTTGCATAAAAATTGGCAATTATAGAATAATTGGCCAAAATGCACATTGGGTTGAAAAAGTTAAAAATGTAACCAAAGAACACCTTTCAATCAGATGTCACAAAGAAAATAAATGAGAGTGTCCCATATACAATGTTAGATTTGCACGACCAAGCTCTAGTAGCAATGCACCTAATTTTTTTTTTATCATTACCATAGTCTATTAAAACCAATGAGATAAAATAAAAATATTTTTATGTCTACAAATCAACAAAATAGTTTTGTCCACAAATTTGAAATGATCAAAGTAGGTCCAAATACAAGACATTTACTTCATTTGGCTATTGATTCAAGGTGCCTCAAGTTATTCTTTAAGACAATTGAAGACATTATATCTCAGGGTAGTATTATGATCAATAAACTTTGGAATACAAAGTATTTGCAAGGCACATGACCACAATCAACAGAGGTTAAAAACAATTTTTTGTTCTGATATTGAATACACATAATTTGTCATCAAAGGAAACTACCAGGAAATGACATCAACAATATCAACATGAATCATTTGCAACTATGCACACACACTAACTAAAATGGAAAAATGAGTACTAACTGCCTACATCCATGAGCTCGATGAGGTAGGAGATTGTACAAACACATCAAACATAGGCTAGTTGTTAGTCACATTTTCATTGCGAAGACCTGCATAAATTATCAGAGAATATAATTTTATATGTCTGAAAAATAATTAATTAAATAAACAAACATATCAACATGTACAAGACTCTAGAAAGACTAAAGTGGAATTCCTGATTGAGCTTCTCTTGGTTTTGAGAATAATTTATTCTCTATTGAATATGGCCAACTGCATGAATGTGGAAGCTCGTTTGGCCCCTCACCCTCGCATCACTCTCAATTCCCCATACCCAATCGATTTACTGGAAAATAATTGAAAGTGGCATAGTACGATTCATGCATAGAAAGTAGCAAAACAAAAATTAAAGGTAAATGAAAAAAATAATGTGTGTGCATATATGTGGATTTGAACATATAAAACATATAAGATTCATCCATAAGAATGTAGAAAAACAAAAATTGTAGCAACAAATAGTTTACATTAATAAATTTAATCATCAAAATTTGTTTCCATTATACATGTGTCTCATAATATATACAATCACTTCTTTTTTTGTTTCTTAGTTTGTATATATTTGTTGAATGACTCATCCATTTATTGATCCCCTTCAGTGATTGGGCCCTCTCTTGGTGTTGATTGAATATACATGCTTTGAAACATTCTAC
>ML827675.1:0-26828 GCA_009831015.1 Picea engelmannii | reverse complement strand
CCAACTTCTCTTCAAGGGAAAATAACCTAATAATGAATCAATTATTAATGACCAAGAGCATTGCAGAGTACATGCAGTGTAATTGAAATCTTCTCCAATCTTAAAGGTACTTTCAGTCATCTTTATTTCTCTTTTAAATAAAATTGAAATATAAAAAGGGGGTTATATTAAGATAAGGAGTTAAAATATGGAACCTATAAAATGATTGAAATATGATCAGCAACCCAATTTAGAAAATCCTTCATTCAAACATTTTATTGAAAAAGATAGGGATGTAGTTGAAACTTATTTAGCTAATAAAACCTCTAGGGAATTTTGTATCCAGGCCTTATTACACTTTCAGGGAAATATAGATGAGCTCCAAATATGGGAATATGGTCTTGCACATGTTATTGTTCCATGTACTTTCCATTTCCCAGAATTTGTTAAGATGTGTGTTGAGTGTTATGATTCCGAAATTCGAGTTGCAAAAGACAAAAGTAGATAGAATGAACTCTTTATATTTATTAGAATTTTTTTTATGAGATGTTATCATTACCAATAGGTCAGGATAAAATTGACGAAGAAGAAATTTAAAAGTTATTTAATTACCTGCAAATAGAACAGAAGAAAGACTTTCTTACAGGGTTATTACCAAAAAATAAAGATATATCAGACCTAAAGTTTCCATTAGATACTTCCTTATTCAAAGGATCGGTGAAAGATATAATCTCAATGGTGTGCATGATGTTGGGATATGAAAAATATAGTCTTTTGGATGAAAAAATCATAGGGTTTGTGTATAAATTAACACAATTTGTCAAGTTCAACTATGTTGGTTTTTTATCTGGTATTGTTCATGAAAAGGCATCAATCATACGTAGTTTATATTCTTCTTCATTATCAATGATCTTTCTTCCAACACTTGATGTTAGAAAATGAGGACAAATAAGGAAGGCCACTTCTAGTATTTTAATGCACTCGAATTTTAAACTGTGAAAGTTTTTAAAATGGATTTTAAAAAAATTGTTGATGATTTTGTGTCAGTAGTCTACACTTTGTTCTTCAATGAACTACATCCTAGAATTCCTCCTGAATGTAAGAATCATTTACATATTAGTCAATGAGTGAGGTTTGGTGACTTGTATATTTCAAAAGATCATACAATGCTAAGGATTTATGGTTTAGAATTAAAGCCTTAT
Source organism: Picea engelmannii (assembly GCA_009831015.1). Classification (NCBI taxonomy): domain Eukaryota; kingdom Viridiplantae; phylum Streptophyta; class Pinopsida; order Pinales; family Pinaceae; genus Picea; species Picea engelmannii. Next base: position 25,647 of record ML827675.1, on the reverse strand, counting down.
AAGCTTCTAGTCTATCTAACTCCAAGAATTTTTTCTTTAGAATACATTAGGAAAATACTAAATGTTGATTATGTTCATTTTGTTTCTAAGAACAAAAATGCATCCTTTGCAATACCAACAGAGATTGGAACATTTATTATTAAAAAAAGAAATGATCTTACCATTGTGGGAAATATGATGAAATCTTTTCAATTTGAAGAAAATATATCTTGGCCATATGACCCTCTTAAAGTGATTTATGACATGAGAATTTCAGTTGGACTAGAAACATATACTGACCACGTTTATGCAGAAAAATAAAGATTAACTAATAAATATTCTTGGATAGAGGTACAACAAGTCATGATGGAGTAGTAATCAACACTAGCAAAGAAAGGAAATAACATGGAGGTAGATATCACAATGTCTACTCCCAAAAAGGAAGATATACAAAGGAATAGAGAAGATGATCCCATGGAAGAATATACCATAGAAGAGTCGTCAACGAAAAAGAAAAAAATAGATCCTGAAGCTAGAAAAGAAATCAACAAATTACAGCAGAATGAAAAATATATTATTACAATTACTCACATTCTAGATTCTCACGATTTTCAAAGTAATGAAACATCAAAAAAAATTACAACCTTTAAGAAGGACACTGATATTTGTTTAGAAATGAAGATGGACAAAAAGTTTGTAAAACAAACTAAGCAAAATTTATACGCTTAGATGGTTAATGGAGGTTTTGTTTCTTCTAGACTGCTATCCTCAATTTATTATGAGAGATGTACAATGAACATGGCCATTATTCAACCAAAATCTTATCAACTTGAAGATATTATGCCAAATTAATACAATACAACAAATTTCACATTTGATCTAAATAGCTTGCCACCTGAAGACAAGAATGAGTGGCATAAGAAAACAAGAAATATGGTGGCTAGAGATTTGATTCAAGCATCTGTAAATTTCAGGAAACTTAAGATAGAAATTGGTAAATTATAAAATATGTTAGAGGTTGAAAGGGAAACCAAAAAGGCATGATCAGTTGCAGTAAATGATTTAAAGAAAAAAATGATCTCTCTAGGAACAACAACATAAAATAATTATAGCATAGCCTCAATGATCAAAGAAAAGGATAAATAAATTCAGAACCTTAGAGGAAAGTTGAATATGCATGACACTATGCATAGACAGACCATGGAAATAGTGGAGCTGGAAAATGAGAAAGATCAAATTAAAAATATTACATAACTAAATGCAGTTCTGCAAGCAAACATTGAAAGGTTTAATGAAGAAAAAACAATAACATTGTCATTTAAGCTAGCTAAAAAAGTAATTGTTCCTGATGTTCAGGAAATCCAAGCAACTTCATACTAGGGACAAATTATTTAGTTGGGGAAGGAATTATCAACAGTTCGAGAAATGATTCAGATAATGGAAACTTAATATCAAGGTAAAATTTCATAAATAGTTGATGTACAAGATCAATTAGACAAAAAAAAAATTAGTAGAACAACTTTATGTTGAAATGGCACAAAAGAATATTGAATTATCTAAAAAATTTAAGAAAAATGTTGAATTTGAAGACTTAAAAAAGAATTGTGATCAGAAAATTTATGAAAGAATGTATATAATTGAGGCCAAACATTGTATATGAGATCAAATCAAATCAATCATGCAACAAATGAGAACTCATTTTAATGTTCTACAAGAAATAGATAACTTAGAAAGAAATATGAATCTAAAGGTCAAGAAAGCTTGGGAAAAGTTAGCAGATAAGGTACAAATTGCTAATAATGTCAAAAAAATTGTAAATTATCTAAGTAGTACAGATATTCAGGTTTGGGAAATAAATGATAGAGCATCCTTTATAATGGATGTTAGTACAGTAAGTTTCAAGAACAATTTGATTAAGTCAACTTAGAGAAAATTTCAACGAATTTTGTAGTTTGGACAACAATTCAGAGCCATCTTTCACGAGGCCTTCCAGCTTGGATTATCGGTTCCTTAGAATGATCAAGGGTGGTTTTATAGTGTTGAAATATTTGAAGAGAAAATTGAAAAATAGAGAAAAAATCATGAGCAATTTGAAGATGTAACAAGACATATTTGAGGGACAATCATCTTTAAAAAATTATCCAATGACTTTACATTGCTTAGCATACTTAAAAAAATCCAAATAAATTTAGCCCCTGCATGTTATGATCTATGTACTTAATTTGATATCATGGGGTCTAAAATGTTGAGTTATAAAATTCTAGAGGGAGATGATTGGAAAATAATAGCAAGACTAAGGAATAAAACTCCAATATTAAGCTTTGTTGCCACATAGGCTTCCATGTCATCACAAATCACTACGAAAGCATCAATATCGACACCCATGTTGGTCCTAGCTTCCATGTCAACAGATGTGAATAAGCAACGAAAGAAAAACAATGCATGAGTAAATATAGACCGAGTTAGTTATATCTAATTTTAGAAATAGTTAATCAATAGCGGTCAAAGAAGAATATATAATCAAATGAAGAAGGAATTAGGGGGTATCATTCAGAGGACGCGTGAACCTGCTTCATACAATATTTCCGATCATATTTATATTTTAGTATTAGTTCAGTTAACTTTGTTACTTCATGGAGGATTCATATTTTATTTGACCATCTCACTATTAACTTCTCTTTATTTTTCTTTCTATAAAGTTCAAGCTTTTGAAGTCAAAAAGCTTTTCTCGAACTTGCTTTTAAGAAAACCTATTTATGTAATTATTCAAAGTTTGGATATAGAAATATTTTATTATGATTTCACTTGATGATTTTATAAATGCAGTTGTTTTTCAGTATATATTGATGTGTTAAATCATTGAACGTATATCCACAATATATATTACTGGAGAATTTCAAGTTTTTGATAGTTTCAAATGCAATTTTTTTTGTATATTTTTCTCAATTTCCTCTTTTGTCTGTCACTATAAATGTGAATATGTCTTGAGCTCATTTCATTTAAAGGAATCATTTTATTGTTGTTTTGTTTTTTTATTATATAATGTCGGTTAAAGAAGAATATGGTGCCCTCTTTGATAAAGCATTTTTTGGTGAAGCTTTTACTGAGAATTTGCTTTCATATATCATTTTAAGTTTGATTAATTTTAGGGTCTTGTACCAAAAAGAACTCTCTTTCTTCAATTTCAATTGAAGAATACTCAATTAAAAGAAAAAGAAAAAAATCTTATTTTAGGAGGGTTACCCCCTAAGGTTATTAGATTCGTCCAGGTGACCTAAAGTAGGAAGGATATTTTTCCTTCATAGGGTGCCTTAGCATTGTTCTACTCAATAAAATAGCATGAGGAATGATACATGGAAAAATTATTCTTTAGTCTCCAGGTGCACTTTACCCCATTCACTTGCTCCAGCACTCAATATTACAAAAGGTCTCCTCTAGTATCAATCCATTTCAGTACAATTTTATTTCAAGACATGCCTATACTCTATTCTATAAGGGAAATGAAAATAGTGACTTAGTTAAAAAAAATTATTCATTTGTCGGGTATTTCATCATCACGTGTCCTTCTTCGCTTCATTGTTCATCATTCTATTGGCGTACAAAGAATTTACAAAACAAAGCAAGTTTAAAGCCTGAAGAAAAAAAGCCTTGAACTAGCCAAACCCATACATTGTTAACATGTATACCATTCATCATCATTCCATCATTCTGAGCTTACTCTTATCAACCTAAGTCGTTATTAAACCATATTAATGAGTATTTAGTGAAAGTGTTGTTTTTCTTTTATTTGCATACAATTGATAGTTGTTACATATTAGGATGTTTATGGAATAAATAATGACATTTTTTTCTTTGATGAAAATGTGTTTTAGATGAGTTTTTTCAGTAGAAGTATGTCTTTAGACAAATTGTGCACATATAAATGGTGTTAATAGGAATATGAATGAAAATGGATGTTGATCCATTGTATGAGATGTATGTTAACACCATAATTTCAACCAACCTCCATTTAATGACTCTTGTTTTGTATCTTTAACATTCATTTTAATATCTCATGCTTCTTATATTATAAGGTAACATTTTAATATGTCATGCTTCTTGTATTATGGCAAGGTGATCATGGGAAGACACCAACCTTGAAGGAAGTAAACGACTAACAAAATCCATATCCATTTAAAGTGAATTTTATTAATTTTTTTTATAATTGAACTAACTTGTTTGTTTATGATATATGTAGTTGTCGACACCTGATGTTGACAATGTGAGAGACGATGACGAATTGTTTGAATCCATCAACATGATGGAGACAATTAAAAAGGCTCTAAGAAAGGAAAGCAAGAAGCTTATTGCATTGGCTAGGTGTGAACCAATAGAGGAAAACCAATAAAGGTGCAAATATTTGATGGAAAATACACAACGATATGGGGTAAGCGCCATTTTTAAAAATTTTTATTTATCGCATATATTCATTTATGAATTTTGGATTGCTACTTTTATATGATTTGAACAAAAAAATGTTTTATTTCTATAGTATTTTTTGGGAGCTACTCATGAGCCTGCTCGTGAGGTTGGTGTTAATAGTAGTGATGCACCAATGCCACAATGTCATAGCACAAGACACATACCCACGAGGATATTTTCCTCTTTTCCTATGGATGGCATCCCCATGACTCAAATGAATGCACCTATTGTAGCCTATGACACACTCTCCTAGTACATGCAAGACCATGCACATGATGGTGGATATGACCCAATTGGTGATTCTACATATTGTTTTCCTGGATCGACATGTGTTACCAGCAAGGGAACAATGTCAGTTACCTTTTTGGTGGATGAGAACATTGTTCCGATCAAGATACCAAAAATCCTAGGTTATGTATGAATGTCTTAATTATTTCCTATTATCTAATTGAAATGTACATCTCTCTGATTATTTTAAATTAATGATCATATTCTTTCGTAGGAAATGAAATTTTTTAAGCATATGAATGACATGGCCTTAGATATTTTTAGTTCCACCATGTGCACATAGTAAAATGATCAGAATGCCAATTTGAAAAAGGATCTTATTGAGCACTTGGTCGGTCTGCTTGGTGAACCCTTCAACAAAATTGGAGTCACCTCATTGGCTGGTACATATTTGAAATATGTAAGGAATCAATATAGGGTTCATTTGCAAACAACCCCTATGAATGAGAATCCTCTGATGATTCCCGAGTGTGAGTGGAAGAATATAATGGAGGATGAAAAGGATAATACAATGAGAAAATAAGGAAAGAGGCCACCCGGTCTAGGAAGGTATATGATATTTTGAATTTAATATGATAAATTTTCTTTAGTTGTATATAAAAATTGTCATATCTAACCTATTTGAAACTTTTCGTAGGCTTCTAGACATGTCAAAAGCAACCAAGGAAAGACAAAAAAACACGATCAACACAAACTTGGCCAAGGTGGTTACATGAAACTAAAAGAACGAATTGTAAGTACCAAATAATTAAACCATATCATTCCTATTATCATCCAATTTTTATTTAATTGCATCCAATAAGTCAATTTTTTTATCTTATGCAATGCAAGGGGCTCATTTCAAAACAACAACCATTGAAGAAGACCTTAAGCTAAGTTTCAAGTTCATATTTCAAGTTGTGGTTGAACATTGACAAATCATGAGGAAAACGCAATATGCCCCTTTGAACGACAACATAAGTAAAATCATTGGACTTTAATTGTTAATTACTTGTAAAATATATTCACGATTGATTTCATTCATAAATGAATGTGTCATTTTCTTTTAAGCAAGACAGAAACAACAATAATGAGGTCAGCAGTGGACAACAACCCCATGATGATGGAGTGTAGCCCGATGATGGTGGTGTGAAGAACAACCATGACGATGTTATGGCTATAAAATCATAGGTATGGATTAGGATTATTAATATTTACTTGCAGATGGTGTACTTAATTTTCTTATTTCAATGGTAGAGGATGTAGATGAGGATGCTTGGAGAGAGTAGGAACACATGGAAGCCGAACTAATGGTTTTGACTAGTCAACCTAGTAAAGAACATTGTAATGATATTTGTATTAATGAACTACTTCTATGAATAATAACTAACCATATCAATTTAACCATTTTTATTATTCTATTCGATGCCCCTTTGCAGCAATCTCCATGTCATGGAGGGTACACGAATAGATGTAGAATGTTTCAAAGCATGTATATTCAATCAACACCAAGAGAGGGCCCAATCACTGAAGGGGATCAATAAATGGATGAGTCATTCAACAAATATATACAAACTAAGAAACAAAAAAAGAAGTGATTGTATATATTATGAGACACATGTATAATGGAAACAAATTTTGATGATTAAATTTATTAATGTAAACTATTTGTTGCTACAATTTTTGTTTTTCTACATTCTTATGGATGAATCTTATATGTTTTATATGTTCAAATCCACATATATGCACACACATTATTTTTTTCATTTACCTTTAATTTTTGTTTTGCTACTTTCTATGCATGAATCGTACTATGCCACTTTCAATTATTTTCCAGTAAATCGATTGGGTATGGGGAATTGAGAGTGATGCGAGGGTGAGGGGCCAAACGAGCTTCCACATTCATGCAGTTGGCCATATTCAATAGAGAATAAATTATTCTCAAAACCAAGAGAAGCTCAATCAGGAATTCCACTTTAGTCTTTCTAGAGTCTTGTACATGTTGATATGTTTGTTTATTTAATTAATTATTTTTCAGACATATAAAATTATATTCTCTGATAATTTATGCAGGTCTTCGCAATGAAAATGTGACTAACAACTAGCCTATGTTTGATGTGTTTGTACAATCTCCTACCTCATCGAGCTCATGGATGTAGGCAGTTAGTACTCATTTTTCCATTTTAGTTAGTGTGTGTGCATAGTTGCAAATGATTCATGTTGATATTGTTGATGTCATTTCCTGGTAGTTTCCTTTGATGACAAATTATGTGTATTCAATATCAGAACAAAAAATTGTTTTTAACCTCTGTTGATTGTGGTCATGTGCCTTGCAAATACTTTGTATTCCAAAGTTTATTGATCATAATACTACCCTGAGATATAATGTCTTCAATTGTCTTAAAGAATAACTTGAGGCACCTTGAATCAATAGCCAAATGAAGTAAATGTCTTGTATTTGGACCTACTTTGATCATTTCAAATTTGTGGACAAAACTATTTTGTTGATTTGTAGACATAAAAATATTTTTATTTTATCTCATTGGTTTTAATAGACTATGGTAATGATAAAAAAAAAATTAGGTGCATTGCTACTAGAGCTTGGTCGTGCAAATCTAACATTGTATATGGGACACTCTCATTTATTTTCTTTGTGACATCTGATTGAAAGGTGTTCTTTGGTTACATTTTTAACTTTTTCAACCCAATGTGCATTTTGGCCAATTATTCTATAATTGCCAATTTTTATGCAAGTTGAATATTTTGTAAATGTTGGGCCTGTAGTATACATCTCTCCATATGGATTATGGAACTAATCCCATCATGGTTAGCATTGATAATAGGATTATCTCATGATGCTCATCCCAAAGGGAGTAGAGATTCCAAGAGTCATATTGATGAAGGGGTTGACGAAGGCTCCACCCCTATCCCTCCAAAAAGTTATGGCATGGCATGTGTTAATCAGTTAGCAGAACAACTTTAACACACATCAAGTCAACATTTCCCCTGTAGTAGTTAACAATTTTGAGTGTTATCTTTTTTATGTCATCAAGGTAGAAATATTTCTTCATCGGTCTAGAAATGTTACTTTTCCTATCCATTTATCATACATGCCCATAAATAAAAATAAGCAGAACATGTTGAAGCTCATAATACTTTAGTTTTTCATGGTGATATGATTTCTATTGTGACATGGAAATCTGCATGCAAATGATACAATTTTATGGATGCCTTACAGTTACAATGTTGCGGGGTGTTTGTCTCACCGTAAAGATTGCATCCATCCTAGAAAAAGAAAACACAATTTTAGGAATTGTGGGGTGTTTGTCTCGCCCTAAAGATTGCATTTGTTCTAGAAAAACAAATACAATTTCAAGAATACTGCTATCTTTTTTATCATTTCTATAGTTATGCTTCATGGTAAATTTTTCTCAAGGTTCAGTTTGCATTCCTATCAGAGTAAGGTGTCCTTCATCAATAGAGGTTTTTAATGTAAATAGTTTGGATTTTAATTTTATAATTCAATTTCAGCAGTCTATGTCAGATGATGCAGAAATAGGAAGAATTCCTATTACCGAGAATTCAAACCTACCTAAGGACAAAGTTATCAATTGTCGATAGGTTGAATAATTTCTAGCAGAAAATAGGAAGTTTCATGCACAATAAGTTGAACAGTTTTATAATTCATTACCACAATCTACATTTTTTTATAGATGTAAATATATAGTCTCTATCATGTTGTGTTTTTTTCTAGTTATTCTTTGAGAATAACTTCAAGTAAATTTTAAAACAATCCAGAGTTATAAATGTAACAATACATATTTATTCATGCATGTAATCTCAAACCAATGTATATTTCAACCCTTTACTAATTTATGGGCACAAATCACCCTAGTATACATTCTTTAGGGTTCACAACATATCATGTAACTTGTAAATTTCCAACACCATACATGGATTTTTATTTCTAGGGCATTCATTTTTCATTATGCCATGTTTTCATGCATTTTTATGTATTTTCCTCTTTATGTATTTTTTTGCATTTACAAGACAATTTTTAGCCTATATGCACAACAGAGGTTTTTGTGTTTCAAAATGCAAAAATAAAAGTATGAATATATGTAAAATGATAAAATACAAACTCCACAATTTTAACCACTCAATTTGGAGGTCATATGAGTCTTAGGCATGCATTTTACAGTAAGACGGTTTTAACCTTCATTTTACAAAAAATCTTGAATCTTGGTTCAAGGTAGAAGTTCTTATTCATTTGAAAATGCACTCCATATATATATATATAGATTTAGAATGTTAGTAAATTCACCCCAAAACTTATATCACTAAATTTGGATCTATATAGATGCATGGGTGTGCATTTCCATTAGGTCACTTTCTATTGTTTTCGTCTCTCAATTTAGAACGCATATTTTGTCTCTTTTACACATCAACCACTTTTATGTTTGAAAATGAAAATATAAATATGTAGACAAGTGTAAAATTATATAAGACACCCTCAACAACTGGAATCACTCAAATTGGATGTGTTTTAATGCTTGAACATGCATTTTGGTGAAGCATGACATGCATTTTGCACAAGGGTGGAAATTGCAATTTAAAAGAAAAACATGTAATTCTTAGTTGTGAGTGTGCATTTTTAGATGTGGAGGCTCTAATAAGCTTGAATTAGGGTTTTATGCAATAATAGAAACCCTAATCCTAGTCGTTGATATAATCATATATTGAAAACATTGTCATCTACATATGGCTCAACTTCTTCGACTTCTTAGTCTAACACATCTACATGTTCCATATGTCCAATGCATCATAAGCATGGATTTCAATGTAGAATCAATTTAATTTTTTGTTATCTTAATTTTCCTCTTGTTAGAACTATGATGCACATACTCAATGTCGCATATCCAACGGAAAATGCACCCCATGCGTCGATGCTCCGAAAACCCTCCAATGGCCTATGGCCACCCGATCGTCGCAACACTGACACTCATTTCCCACCATACCATCGCACCTTTGATGGGAATTGTGTACCATATCATCACTCATATGATGGGCCTAGCCTCACCATAACATCACAACGCTGACAGTGTGCATGTCGACACTCTGATGGGTTTTCCGTACCATATCATCACAACACCGACAGACCATGTAAGCATTGCGACGACCACATGGCGGATCATTTTTTTCCAAAAAAATGCCACGTTGCAGTGTGTTTCATTGAACACAAAACAAATAGATATAGTCATTGTAGTTGGGACGATGTGTTTTGATGAAAGTTTTGCAGATTAAATCTCTCCATCGTTGCCACATGGCAGGATTGTACGTCAAAATTATGACAGGTGAATGCATTTTTCGATGGTGCGACGAAAAAAGTTCGACAAACATTTGGAATCTTGTTTGTCGAAATTTCATCGTTTAATCAATAAACATCGTCGGAAAGATGTCAAAAATTATGCCACATGCACTAGTGTGGGGTCCCTCACTCATTCTTTATCTGTTCCTCATTCGTTCTTGCTCATTCTAGTTCTTGATTTTTGGTGATGAAAATGAACTGTTGAAAGTAAAGAGCCTTGCTAGTTGGTTGTAGGTATCTATTAGTTATTCCAACAACAAATTAATGCATGTGTGCATGAGAATGATGGAAGTTGTGAAATAATTGTCCATAGCTTAGAATCCTTGGAGTTTCTAGCAGTAATAATTTCTAACTAGTAGCATTGGAGCCCTGGAAAAAAGTGGAACAGCTTGAGGGGGTTCATTTCTTTGGGTTGTGTAGGTTGAGGGGGAAGAGAGCTGGAAAACTTGGATTTGTTGTGTGGTTGAGAAAATTGTGAGAGCTTGATAGCTCACTGGTGTGTGAAACTTAGAGTTATCCTAGACACATATCCTTGTGGATTCATATCCTCAGCTCAGGGGTGGCATGTTGTAGAGAGTTTGTGTGCAACAAAGTCTAAGGTTGGGTGGAACGTCCAAGGTTTGTACCCAATCAATGAAGTTTTATTTTAAAGATGATTTCTTTGTGTTTCTTGTAAATTATATTTCCATTGTGTATTTATTATCTCTATGTTGAGTTTATAATGTGCATGTTTGTTGAATAATGTTTTGCATAACATGAGATCACATTTATTTTACTTTATAATATGTTTCTTGATTGTTGCATGCGCTTGAATCATGCTTCTTGATTTATTAATCAGTATCAAAAATTCAAATTAGTAAAAAACGTAAATTTTTTAGGTACCCAGGCAATGTTTATGTCACAAATTGGTATTAAAGTGTCAATTGAAGCGCTTCGGCCATACAGGCCAACAAAATGGTTGAAAAAATATCATTTTCACAGAGATCGAGCCAGAGGGTGCTTGGGCGGCCGAAGGATATTTCTTAAAAATATACATTTTTTAGAATTTTGGAAAATTTGGGAATTTTTCTATACATGATGGTGTGGAGGCCACATGGTAGTGATGACATGGACTGCCATGGTGGAAGGACATGGTGAAAAGGTAACATATCGTGGTGGTGGAACGATACCAAGAGAAGTATCGGTACTTTTGGTAAGTGGTTTGTGAATGTTACAAAATTCCTTGACACTAATCAGAATGTGTCACGTATGTAGAAGGCGTTATGGTGGTATTAGACCTTTGGGTGTTGTTAACACTCATCCTACTTAAACTCGTGAGATTAACCTCCATTGTTGATTTACCACGAACCTTTTTCGTTCGATCTGGGGGGTCTTGCATGTTGTGCGTCGAAGGTAAGGTGTGGGATTGGGACCCAAAATTAGTGTGGGGTGAATTATACAGTGCCATGTGGCAGTCGGTATGGGTGAGACCCGTAATATAAAATAAATATATAAAGAAAATAAAATAAAATGAAAGGGAGGAATGAGAGAAGAAAGGAGGATGACGACGAGGTAGGGCTAAGGTGGTTGGAGGGATGACATGGCATCACCTCAGGGTGCCATATGTGTTGGGTATGTGTTATATTCTTTGCACTGCTAGCTCTAGTGTTTGCTATGTTGTGTTGGTTGTGTGGGGGGGGGTGGGGTTTGAGGGGGGGAATTAGGCCCCCCCTTCGGGGGTTGCAAGGGGTTCAAGGGAAGTTCCCTCAAAAAAATTTCATCGGGAAACGTCTCACATTTTTTCCTCATTTTTCGTGTCACCTTGACTTTCGTGTCCATTGTTGGGCAGTTTTTCGGCACATGGTTTTTGCCGATGGTTTTCTATTTCTAGTTAAGGAATTAGGGTTGTTGACTAATCCAGTTCATTGGGTTAGGGTTTTGGATGTTGTTGGATCCTATATGTATATTGTATTGTAAACAATGTATGATATGAATGAATATAGAATATGTTGGTTTTCCCGGTTTGGGTTTCCAGGGGAAAAAACTTTGTGTAATGTGTGTATTTTCCATTGTATATTTTTTGTCCTTTTACTAAAAATATTTTTGTGGTAAATAATTGTACAAGATTAAAATCTACAATATGGAGCTAAGAAGTTATATTAGTTTCCACATCAGTAGATGTCGCCAATGCAGATGACAACCTATGTTTTAGAAGAAGAAAAAAACAACTTTGTAGCCAAAATTATATTTGGGCCATAACAGGAGCATAATAACCCATATTGAGATGAAATTTTATGGTATGTATGTAGTGAGGATGGATACAAAAGTGCTAGTGGGGCCACTAGCCATTTCTTCTTAAATTTTCCAGAAAGTCCAAAATAGTGGTTTTTAAAGATATGGGTCCTACTCAATGACCAAGACCCAGATCAAGATGAAATTTTTATAGAGTGTTAAAAAAGAATACATGAAAATACCCAGTGAAGGAATTGGTTATATTGTAAGGGGTTTGAAATGTAGATGCTAAAACAAGTCAAAATCCACTATTTTGAGTCAATTTTGGGGATTTTCAAAGGAGGAAAAGTGACTCTAGATCGCAAAACTAGAAAAAAATATTTACTTGACATTTTCCCTACTCATCAATCAAAACAAGTTTTATTTAGTGAACTTTTTCCAGAAGTGTTTAGTTTGGGAGATAGATAGTTTTGTTCAAAAATCCAAGTCTGAAGGAATTCTAAAATTGACAAAGTTGTCAATTCCATATTGTTGTAGAATCTTACTAGAGCAAAAGATTAATAATATGAAAGTTGATGTGTGTTCACCATAATTAATATTATTAATTCCTAATATAGAATTTTTATTCGTTCTTGATATATTTTTTTCTTTAGTTGAAAGAAGTTGGCCTCCTAGTCAAATTGCAATAATGGAGAAAGTGCATAAATGTGGTGAAAATGGTTTTTCAGGGAGCCATAACTTTCAGCTCATATATCAGATCAAGACATAATAATAGTCATTAGAAAGATGATTTACAAGAGAATAATCTTGAAATAATTTAATTTGGAGAAGTATGATAGGATTCTTCATTAATTGAGAAGAAGAAGGACCTATAGCGTCAATTGACAATTTTTTTATAATATGCATAATTCTAACAAAAATTGTTTCTTGCACATTTTGCAGAAGTAGGGGTATAAGAAGATAAATCCAAGTTTAGGATTGTATATCAAATGCATGGAGGATGCACAATAATGATGCAGACCCCCTATCCCTCCTAAGGGTTGCGTGACCTCCCGGTCAGGATCTCTGATTCTGGAGTCGGAATGGCTCTCCTGGTTCCGAAATGGAACCTCTATCTCCAAGTCCATAGGCCCTTGTCTGTGTTTTTCCCACGCAAACCAACACTAGGCGTGATCCCCCATTCCACGTGATCGCAGGCACGACCAAGGGCTTAACCTAAAAGGTGCATTGCATTTCGCGACTTCGGGGTTTCCAATACAACGAGTCCTTGGCTCCTCCAAGTCCTGAAACCCCGATGAGGGATAGCGAAGGTTAGCCCCTCCCTTTCCCCAGCTCATGTGACCACATGCCCATGACCACAAGCTTTATCATGAAGAGGCATCTAACTCCTCCAAGCCACGAACGTTGAAATCGCGATGACACAGGATCTATAGCCCAGATCTCCCCTTGGCCGACGGTTGCGATCACTTCGGCATTTCACGACTTCACCCTTCACGAATTCTGTTCGTTCCTCCTCCCGGTCGTCGAAATGATGAGACACTCCCTTGCTGCAGATCAACGACCCTAATCCTCTGAAGATCTGACGACCCTGATCTTGTCAAGATTTCGCGAATCAAGAGTCCCGAGTTGTTGTCCCTTCGTACTCCCAAATCCCGATTTCACAATGGAAATCGACATCCCTCGGCCCCTTAATATATAACGGTCTAGATATTATCCTAATGAATCATGATTTCGCGTTTCAGGGTTTTGGAAATCAAGGACCTTTGTCCTCCCAACTCGCGATAACCGATATCATGAAATGGACCAACGGTCCAGATATATTAGGGATGGACGACTGTTATCCCTCCTAAGTTTCTGGCATTGAAAGTCCCTTGCCATTAACCTTCTCGTAGTTCCACTTGACCCAACAGCCTGTGGGATTTCGATGCTTCTTCCTCGAGGCTCTCCACCATCCGTTCAAGTCTTCGTAGGTTTTCCCTCCTAGACATACACAACGTTAACTCTTGCGCACTTGTCTCGAATCAGACGGTCACTAATTTTCCACCGTGATCTGACGGTCAATAATGATCCTCATCTTGATATTTTAGTCTCTTGGGCTTAGAAAATTCTCTGAGTTCCCAAAGTTTTCGACCTTCGTTGCTCCTGGGAAATGGGTTCCTGGATCTCAATAACACTTATCCAAAGTGTTATTCTTCCTGAGCTTTGCCTTGTGCAGACTTCGATTTCCTGCTCACTCCTTGCGTCTAAGGGATCTCGATAACTCAAATCCAAGGGATTTCTCACAGATAAATTCGTCGCCCAATCTCTTGGCATTCCTCTTTGGCTCGATGCACACCTTGTAGAGCTTCAAATGAAGAGAAGCAATTAAAACTGAAAAAACAACGTTCACAGTTCCATTCTCCCTTATGGAGATTCATTCACTTGCTCATAAAAAAACAGAAATGATAGGAAATTACAAATATTGTTCACACCCCATGTATTTGGATCAATTTTCCTTTTGTTATATTCACAAGTGCTAAAATGGCTACAAAATACATTCAATTTACAATCACTGAAAACTGGGATCTCCTGCTAACTCGCAATTCTCTTACAACTACTCTCCCTCTGTATTGAAACTAACCCTATCTACTGGCTATCTTAGACCAGTCTCAATCCAGATCCGTAATGGAAACTCCTTCTCCGCTTGTGACTTTCAAAATGTGCTTCAAAGGGTAAATTTTGGCACTAGTTCAAGCATGCCTCCAAAGGTAAATTCTGGTGTTGAGTTAAGGCAAATTTAAAAATCGGTTGCAACTGCCAACGTTGAAGTTCTAGAAGAATTCCCACATGTTGAGTGGTCCTTCCTCTATGCACTTGCCAACGATGCTTCTGCATCATACTCCCCTTGACAAAAATTCATGGACTCCTGTCCATGAGCTCCTACACTGATTTTCCTAGCTTCTGGATGGGGGCTTCGCTTTCCCAACTGGCATCCTCGATTGGTTGTCCTTTCCATTTGACCAGATATTCAAAATAGGTTTTCCTTCTGGTCTTCTTGCCAATTCGTTGATCCACGATTTTCTCCATCTGTGGATTTTCTGCCACGGGCATCTGTTTCTCCCACTAAATCTTTCCTTGATCTCCTCATCCTTCTGTGTCATATTTCCTATAAGGATACAAGTCTGAAACATTGAATATGGGTGAAATGCCCACACCATCTGGTAGCTCAATCTCATAGGCGTTTACATCAAACTTCCTTAAGATCTTACAGGGTCCTATCTTCTTCATCTTCAACTTGTTATATGTTCCCCTAGGAAACCTTGCCTTTCTGAGATGTGCCAAAACCTGATCTCCTACTTCAAATTGAAGTTCCTTGCGATGTCGATTAGCTATGTGCTTGTATTTCTAGTTAGAACTTTGCAACTATTCTCTGATTTGGCTATGGAGTTTTTTCATTTCAACAACAAAATCTTCTGCTCCAGTGCTTCTGATCTCACCCTGTTCCAAGTCTCTCAACTCAGACACTCCCCTGGGTTGCATTCCATATAGTATTTGGAATGGGCTCTTTCCAGTGCTCTTGTTTGGTGAGTCATTGTATGCAAACTTTGCTTGTGGAAAAATCTCATCCCACTGACTATGATGCTCAATGACTAAAATCCTTAATAAATTTCCCAAACTTTTGTTTACTACCTCGGTCTACCCATCTGTCTAAGGGTGATAAGATGAGCTGAAGGAAAATTATGTCCCCATCTTCTTCCACAACGTCCTCCAAAAGTGACCAACAAATTTCATGTCTCTGTCCGAGATAATGCTCCTGGGTAGGCTGTGAGGTCTCACAACTTCCTTGAAAAATAGATTCACAACATGCGTTGCGTCACTGGTCTTCTAGCATGGGATGAAATGTGCCATCTTTGAAAAAAATTCCACTACCACAAATATGGAATCAAATCCCCTTTGCGTTCTCAGCAATCCCAACACAAAATCCATGCTTATTGCATCCCAAGGCCTCTCTGGTATTGGCAATGGATGATACAATCCAGTGTTTTATCTTTTCCCCTTTGTGTGTTGGAAGATTCTACATCTGTTCACAAATTTTATCACCTTTGTCCTCATACCTGGCCAATAGTATGAACTGCTCAACTGTGCAAACATTTTATCATGGCCAAAATGTCCATCCAATCCTCCATTATGCTTCTCCTTCAGAAGATTGTCCCTCATTGAGCATCTTGGTATGCACAATTGATTTCCTCTGAACAACAATCCTTCCTGAACCATGTATTTTTTCCACTGACTTCTATATCTCAGCACAGGTTTTTTACATGCTTCATATGCCTCCTTGAAGTCTGTATCATCACAATACATATCCTTAAGGTGATTAAACCCCAAGGTCTTCACCTGAAATTCCTGCAGAATTAAACATCTCATGCTTAATGCATTGACAACCTTGTTAGGACTCCCATCAATATGTTTTATAACAAAAGTAAAATTTTGCATAAATTCAACCCATTTTTCATGCCTCTGATTTAGTTTTTCTTGTTTGGTTATGAATTGTAGAGCTTGGTTGTCGCTATACAAGACAAATTATTGAGGACAAAATAATGCCTCCATTTCTTCAAGGCTTGAATTATGGCATAAAACTCCTTGTCATGCATGGAGTATTTCCTCTTAGTCTCATTAAAATTTTCACTGAAATAGGCAACAGTTTTGTTATCCTGACTCAAAACTGCTCCTATTGCAACACCACTTGCATCACATCTTACCTGAAATGTCTTTTCAAAATTTGGCAAGACCAAAATTTATCGTTCTATTATCTTCTCCTTCAGTATATTGAAGCTCCTTTTGACCTCCTCTGTCCATTTGAATGACTTGTGCCTTTTCTTCACTATATCCATCATTGGTGCACAAATCCCACTGAAGTCTCTAATGAACTTCCTATAGAAACTCGCCAATCCATGGAATCTCCTTACCTCGAACATGCTCCTTGGTGACGGCCATTCTCTTATCGCTTTCACCTTCTCTAGATCCATCTTTAGTTCATTCGAAGAGATAACAAAACCCAAATAAATGAGTTTTGTTTTCATGAAAGAGGACTTCTTCATATTTATCAACAACTTCTCCTTCTATAACCTCCTCATCACTAACGTTAGGTGCCTCAAATGCTCCTCGTTAGTCCTGCTAAAGATCAGTATATCGTCCAGATATACAACCACGAATTTTCCAATGAAATCTTTCATAATTTCATTCATCAACCTCATAAATGTGCTCGGGGCATTCCTTAAGACAAATGTCATAACCAACCAATCATACAGAACTTCGTTTGTCTTAAAGGTTGTTTTCCATTCATCACCTTCTCTCATCCTGATTTGGTGATATCCACTTTTCAGATCTATCTTAGAAAAGAAATTTGCTCCACTTAAGCAATCCATTAAATCATCCATTCTTGGTAAAGGAAATCTGTACTTGATGGTGATCTTATTGATGGCTCTTGAGTCTATTCACATTCTCCATCCTCCATCTTTATTTGGGCTCAACACAGTTGGTACTAAGAATGGGCTCAAACTCTCTTTGACCAAACCCTTATCCAACAACTCTTGGACTTGGTTCTTCACCTCCTCATTCTCTCGAGGTGTTAATCTATACGCTTCTTTGTTCGACAGACTTGCTCTTGGTATCAATTTGATATGATGATTGATACTCCTAATGGGTGGCAATGAGTTTGGTAGCTCATCGACCACTATATCAACGAAATTATCCAACAGTTCCTAAACTTCTTCAGGAAAATCATCCATTGATTTACTTGTAAGGATAACTCTGGGTTTCCTTACCATAGCAAATTGCATCTCCTGCTCTTCCTTGACCTCTTTCAGGATTTCTTTCCCACTCATGAGAAGTATGTTGGTGTCGGCTTCTTCTTTCACTCTTTTCTCCTCTACTGGCAGCAACATATGTGTTCTACCATTCTTCTCCAATGTATATGTATTTTTCCTCTCGTCATGAATGATGTTTTTGTCAAACTTCCATGGTCTTCCCAACAAAATATGGCATACATCCATGGGAATTACATCACATAGGATTTCATCTTTATAACCTCATATTTTAATCTCAAACAGGCATTGTTTAGTAATCATTTCCTGGTGTCCTTTTTGCAACCATGAGACCTTGTATGGATTTGGATGTGCAGTTGTCTTCATATACAATTTCTCCACCATCTCTGTGGATACTAGGTTGTCAGTGATCCCACTATCAATGATCACCTTGCATACTTTATCCTTAGTCTTGCAAGTTGTCTTGAAGAGACTATTTCTCTACACTGGCTTTTCAATTTCTGCCTCTGATTTTAAGAGAACTTTTCTCAACATCAGGGATGCTCCATCCTCTGCTCCCTCTGCTTCAACATATATTCATTGTTCTTTTGGAATGTGAGCTTCTCCTCCTTCCTTCTTCTTCTCGGGGCATTCCCAAGACACGTTCCATGTCTTTCCACAGGCATAACATCTTACTCCTCCCCGACCTCTTCCTCTAGAAGAGTTTCTTCCACCATTATGTCTTCCTCGGGAACATCCTCCTTGTTATGAGTGATTGTGTGGTTTCTCCACCTCGTCCTTAGACTTTTGCACTCTGTCATGGGTAACTCCCTTGTTTTTGTTTGGATCTAGACTCTTACCCCTTCCTCGCTCGTTCTATTTTCTGGACAACTTTTCCTCTGCTTTCAGTGCAAACTGATAAGCATCCTCCATGGTTATGACTTCCATCATGCTAAGCTTGTCCTGGATTTCATATATCAGACCATTTATATACCTGGCGACTTTTTCTTTATCTCTCTCCCTTTTTCCAGTTCTAATGTTCAGCTGGTAGAACTCCTCAGTGTACTCCTTAACTGTCATCCCTTTCTATCTCAGGTTTTGTAGCTTCCTTAACAGATTTATCTGATAATCTTTGGGCATGAACTTAGCCTTCGGCTTGGCTACCATTTTGTCCCAACTCTTTATCCTCTTTTTTCCTTGACTTCTCCTCTCAGCCTACAGTTCATCCCACCATAGCGTTGCATGCCCTTTTAGCCTCGTGACTTCCTACTTCACCTTCTTCTCCTCATCGACATCTTTGTAGTCGAAGTGTTTATCCATGGATCTTATCCAATCCAACATTTCTTCAGCATCTAGACTTCCCTCATACATGGGAACCTCTATCTTAGCTCTACCTCCCAATCTAGAAACTACTCTCGACAAGCATTTTTTGGCAGCATCCTCTCCTACAGCTTCTTCAACCTCAACCTCTTCACTTTCTGCATCACTAATGTCTCCAGCATCAGGTTCTCTTCTCTACGTTTCTTCCACTGTTTCCAATATTGCATGAAGTTCTCGCATCTCCCTCTCTACATCACGGTTGGCTAAAGGTGCCTCTCCTTGTCTCCTTGGCGGCATCGTGTTGACCACTTGTCACACACATAGACTACAAATCTGAGTTCTCTTTCTCTTCTCTTTTGCCTGAAGTCTACAGACGAATAATAATCAGCTTTGATACCACTTGATGCAGACCTGCTATCCCTCCTAAGGGTTGTGTGACCTCCTGGTCAGGATCTCTGATTCTAGAGCCGGAACGACTCTCCTGGTTATGAACTGGAACCTCTATCTCCAAGTCCACAGACCCTTGTTTGTGTTTTGCCTGTGCAAACCAACACTAGGCGTGAGCCCCCACTCCACGTGATCGCAGGCGTGACCATGGACTTAACCTAAAATGCATGTCGCATTTCGTGACTTCGGGATTTCCAATACAACGAGTCCTTGGCTCCTCCAAGTCTCAAAACCCCGATGAGAGATAACGGAGATTAACCCCTCTCTTTACCCAGCTCACGTGACCACACACTTGTAACCACAATATTTATCATGAAGACGCATATGACTCCTCTAAGCCATGAATTCCAAAATCATGATGACGTGGGATCTACGGCCCAGATCTCCCCTTGGCCGATGGTTGCGATCACTTTGGAATTTCGCGTTTCGTGACTTCACCCTTCATGAAGTCCATTCGTTCCTCCTTCCAGTGATCGAAATGTTGAGACACTCCCTCGCTGCAGATCAACAACCCTAATCCTCCAAAGATCCGATGGGCCCAATCTTGTTGGGATTTCGCGGATCGAGAGTCCCAGGCTATTGTCTCTTCATACTCTTGATTCCCTATTTCACTATTGAAATCAACGAGCCTCAGCCCCTTAAGATATAACGGTTCAGATATTATCCTTGTGAATCATGATTTCGCGTTTTTGGGTTTTGGAAATCAAGGACCTCTGTCCTCCCAACTCGCAATAACCGATATCATGAAATGGACCAACGGTCCTGATATATTAGGGATGGACGATTGTTATCCCTCCTAAGTTTCTGGCATTGAAAGTCCCTTGCCATTAACCTTCTCGCAGTTCCACTTGACCCAACAGCCTGTGGGATGTCGACGTTTCCTCCTCGAGGCTCTCCACCATCGTTCAAGTCTTCGTAGGTTTTCCCTCCTAGACATACATAATGTTAATGCTTGTGCACTTATCTTGAATCAGACGGTCATTTATTTTCCATTGTGATCTGACGATCAATAACGCTCATCCTCCTGAGCTTTTAGTCTCTCAGGATTAGAAATTCTCTGAGTCCCCGAAGGTTTCGAACTTCATTTCTCCTAGGAAATGGGTTCTTGGATCTTGATAACACTTATTTGAAGTGTTATTCTTCTTGAGCTTTGCCTTGTGTAGACTTCAATTTCCCGTGCACTCCTTGCGTCTAAGGGATTTCGATAACTCAGATCCAAGGGATTTCTCATAGAGAAATTCCTCACCCAATCTCTTGACATTCCTCTTTGGCTCGATGCACACCTTGCATAGCTTCAAATGAAGAGAAACAATTGAAACTAAAAAACTAGCGTTCACAGTTCCATTCTCCCCTATGGAGATTCATTCACTTTCTCATAAAAAAACATAAATGAAAGGAAATTTCAAACATTGTTCACACCCCATGTATTTGGATCAATTTTCCTTCTGTTATATTCACAAGTCCCAAAATGGCTACAAAATACATTCAATTTACAACCACTGAAAATTGGGATCTCTTGCTAACTCACATTTCTCTTACAACTAATCTCCCTCTGTATTGCAGCTAACCCTATCTAGGCGTACCAAAACTCTATTTAACTCCAAGATCTTTTTAGGTTTTCCCCTACCTACTTATCTACTCTAAAAACTAAATCTACTAGATATCTTAGACCAGTCTCAATCCAGAGCCGTAATGAAAACTCCTGCTCCGCTTGTGACTTTTAAAATGTGCCTCAAAGGGTAAATTTTGGCACTGGTTCAAGTGTGCCTCCAAAGGTAAATTTTGGCGCTGAGTTAAGGCAGATTTCAAAATCGGTTGCAACTGCCAACGTTGAAGTTCTAGAAGAACTCCCACGTGTTGAGTGGTCCTGCCTTTGTGTGCTTGCCAACGATGCTCCTGCATCAAATAAACTATAGTCATGAGAGGAATTCAAAGGCTTAAATATCAGTTTGTGTAGTGAGGAGACCGAATCTAATGGACGTAGGAGCAAGGTGGAGCCATCAGAATTGATGGAGCCAGTAGAATTGGTAGATACTATGGGGAGTTTGAGAGTATAAGTGCAAATTTATAGATTTGATAATGAGAAGATAATAAGAGATTAGTAAGAACAAAATCAAATCAATAGTCAATTGTTGCAAAGCCTAAACCTATTTCAAAGACAAGTGAAGAATGGATTAGTCTCAAGACATGAGGGAGAAGGTAGACCCTATGTAAGGAGATATAGCTATAAAGGATCCAACACTTAATAAGTGCTAGTAGAGCTCAAAGACATCACTACTCACCTACTCATTCATCCATAAATTTTTATGCATTTGAATAGTCAAGGAGCATCCTAGAAGTGCCTCATGCTAGGCATCAAAGAAGAATATATGAGTTGGACAGCCTGCAAGGAGAGATTAGGAAGCCTAATTCATCAATATTTGATGGTGAAAACAAAAGGGGAGATGATGTTAAAACCTAGTTTCTTAGAATCAGAAAATATTTTCAGTTCCATAGCTACTCATCTAACCTATTAGTTTTCATATACCATTTTCATGGAAATTATTCTATGTGGTGGGATCAGTTGAAGAAAATCAAGCACATTGATGAGAAAATATTTCTTGGAAGCAATTCACAAAATGTTTTCAGCAGTAATATCTTTCAGAGAAATATTATGACAATAATATGCAAGAGTTCTTTGAACTCAAGTTGGGTAGCATTCAACCATGGAAGAATATGAAAAACAATTCTTGGAATTCCTGAGGTATGTGGATTTTATCAAAGAGAAGAAGGTGAACATACAAAGGTTTCTAAGTGGACTACCATCTTTTTACAAAGAAAAAATTCAATTTGATGAACCTAGAACTTTGGTAGAGACCATTAGAAAGGTAAGTACCTCTATGAGCAAGGCAAAGGCAGATAAACTTTTCAGAAATCTTGGAAAGATAAGAAGGGGGAGAAATTATATCAGAGAATGAAGGGATTCAAACATTATTTCAATAGAAACAATCCTAATGTATATTGGAGAAATAAGCATCCTAAGAATAAATCCAAGATGGAAGACTCATTAGGAAAAAGGGGAAGGCTTCCCATCAAATGTCGGGGATGTAAGGAATATTACATGTACAAATATTTCCCTCAAGGGGAAGAAAAAATGAGGACATTGCACAACATTCAAGAGGCTACTACAGTGGAAGACATGGGAAGAAATATTCCAAGGATATAGGTAACCCTAGAATATCGACAAGCAGAGAATCGGTCCCATATGATTGAGTTGGAAGGTAAGATTATAAATCAATATGTTGTTATTTTAATTGATTCAAGAGAAAGCCATAGTTACATTGATCCTAAAGTAGTGGACATATTCCATTTGATGAAAAGTAATCTTGAAATATCATGGTTGGTTCAGTTAGCCATTGGGACCAAAAGAAGGATCAATGAGATTGTCAAAGGTTGTCCAATAGATATTAATGGAGTGAATACCAATGTTGACATGAATATAATAACATTAGGATATTGTAATATCCTAATTGGAATGGAATGGTTGGGAAAGAATCATGTTATCCTAGATTGCCATAAGAAGACATTTACATATTTTGATGAACAAGGAAAGCAAAGCATTGCGCAAGAAATTCCAAGACCCATTTCTATCAAGGAGATTCCAGCCTTATAACTGAAGAAATGTTTTAGGAAAGAATGTCAATTGTATGCAACTCATGTGGAGGATCCATACATGACCAAAGGGCCAAGTCTTGAATATTTTTCAATATTGCAAGAGTTTGAGTATGTATTCAAAGAAATATCAGGATTTCCACCAAAGAGGGATATATATTTCTCTATCAATTTAGTGCCTAGAGTTTCCATAGTGTCCAAGACTCATTATAGAATGAGTACACTAGAATTAAAATAATTACAATTGCAACTAGAAGAATTGTTGAAAAAAGGGTACATATGCCCAAGTGTGTCACCTTGGGGAGCACAAGTACTCTTTGTGAAAAAAAAAGGATGGAACATTGAGGCTATGTATTGACTTTATAAAGTTGAGTAAATCCACTATGAAATACAAATACCCTCTACTAAGAATTGATGAATTTTTTTATCAAATAAGAGGAACAAAGATATTTTCAAAAATAGACTTAAGATCGGGATATCAACAAGTGAGAATCAAGGAAGAAGACAATAGTAAGACAACCTTCAGAACTAGGTATGGGCATTATGAATTTGTAGTGATGATATTTGGACTAACTAATGCACCAATTGAATTTAAGTGCTTAATGAATGGCATATTTAGAAACTATTTGGATAAGTTTATATTTATGTTTTTGGATGACATACTTGTTTATTCCAAGTTAGAGGAAGAACATGAGCATCATTTGAGATTGGTGCTACAAGTTCTAAGGGAGCATCAGTTGTATGTCAAGTTGAGCAAGTGCTCTTTTCACCAAGAGAATATCCATTATTTGAGGCACGCCATTTTATAGGAAGTCATAGCAGTAGATCTAGAGAATATTGAAGCCATTAGAGGATGGCCAACAACAAAGAATGTTTCAGAAGTCATATATTGTATAGGATTAGTCGGATACTACATGATATTTATGGCAGAATTCTCTAAAATTGTTCATCCCATCACTTATCTACAAAAGACGAGAATTAAGTTTGAATGGACATCAAAGTGTGAATAAAGTTTTCATTTATTGAAAGAGTTACTTACTAGTGCACCAATTTTGAAGATTGTTGATCCAAATAAAAAAAAACTGATATGCACAGATGTATGCAAAGGACTTGATGGAGTCCTCACTCATAATGGGTATATCATTAGTTTTGTGTCCAAAAAGCTTAAAGAACTTGAGAGGAATTATGGAACACATGATTTGAAACTCGTTTTCATAGTCCATGCATTGAAGATGTGGAGGCATTACTTAATGGGGAAGAAGTTTGTGTTGAGGACAGACCATAGTGATTTGAAATATATGTTTGAACAACCAACTTTAAATGTCGGGAAAACAACATGGTTGGAATTTTTAAGTGAATATGATTTTAACATCAATCATATCAAAGGAAAGGAAGATAAAGTTGTTGATACACTCAGCATAAGGGTATATATCATGCATGCTACATCCATTAGTGTGCATAGTTCAGATTTAAAGAGAATAATTTTAGATTATGTTGTTACAGATGAGCATTACTTACTAGTAAAATAAAGCTTGTAGAAGGAAGATGTACAATAGAAATTTAAAGAGTATAAGATGAAATAAGATGGAGTACTAATGTATAAAAACATAATTTAAGTTTCTAATTCCAAAGAACTAAGGAATTTGGTGTTAAAAGAAATGCATAATGTTAAATATGTTGAACATCCCGGTTACTAGAAAACAATTGCAGCAATAAGAAGCCAATATTTTTTGCCATGAATGAAGAAGGATGTTGTTGATTACATTGTCAAGTGCAAGGTTGAGCATAGACACCTATTAGGTTTTCTACAACCATTGTCAATCCCATAATGGAAATGAGAAGTAGTAACACTAAATTGTCCAGAAAATCAAGGAAACATGATTCAATAATGGTAGCGGTGGATAAATTGACAAAGGCTACACATTTTATTCCGATGAAGATGAATCATAAGGAAGCTAATATTGTAGAAATTTATATGAAGGAAATTGTTAGGTTGCATGGAGTACCTAAAGAAATTGTTTCAGATATATATTCAAAGTTTAATTTAAAATTTTGGAGAGGATTGTTTAAGGAATTTGGTACAAATCTGAAGTTTATCACAACATACCATCCACAGTCAGATGGGAAAATGGAGAGAGTCAACCGAATGATTGAATACAT
>ML827674.1:33391-60929 GCA_009831015.1 Picea engelmannii | reverse complement strand
CCTCATTTGTACACTCACTCATTCGATCATCTAGAGCGCAAGTTTGGAGCTGCAGTTGGAGAAGAAGGAAGAGAGAGAGGCACATTACTTGGGAGAGGACTTTCTGTAGTGTTTGGTTTATTCTCTTGGCATTGTATTGGCTATCTATATCAATGAATTTTTTGTTGGGTTTTCTCCCCCATGAGGGTTTCCCAGGATAAATGATGTGTCTCTTGTGATTGTGTTTCTCTCAATGATCCTATGTATGCTATGGTTATCTAGTAAATTGAAAAGAAACCTAATAATACCTTAAACTTTAACACTTTAGGGCAGAGAGGGGACTTAGACAAGGGTGCCTAATGTTGCCACTCCTCTTTCTTTTAGTAGTCGAAGTATTGAGCAGATCCCTAAAGGATTCCATTGGGAATGACAACTTTAAAGGAATAAATGTAGGCAAGTCTTGTCATGTCACACATATGTTTTTGTAGGTGACATACTCATTGTAACACACCCGACCCCTTGATCATATTTAGGGTGGTGGGGTGTATAGAATTTTGTGATGTCTCGCCAAATGCTTTTCTTAAACATTCTTTAGATGTTGAAATTAATCTCATAGAATTATTCTACTCCTTGAGAGCTTTCTGACAACTGGACTCTTGCTCAATTATGAGCTCCAGACAATAAATTATGGCCTTTTAAAGGATTTGACCTCCTCTTCTTGATGATGTCATCATGCATATGTGGCACTCCATCCTATGTGGCATTGCACAATGACATGTCACAGCTTGTACAGTGACACATTACTCTTTGTACAAACATTTGTTGAGTTTCACATTTTTTGAGGCAATTCTCCCCTTCTTTGACGTATTCCACCAATTTATTTTTCATGCGATATGGCTTATCACATCCTACAAAATTTTGTCTTCTGCGACATGTCACATCAAACATTTTTATGGTACGATTTGTCCCATGTCTTAAAATCTTTCTTTTTCTGCAACACGAGCCTTGTCTCTCCCTTTTCACATTGCCAAAATGTTTTCTTTCTCATGATAAAGGAATCTCTTCTTCCCTTCTCACATCACAACAAACTTTAGATTATCACAATAAAGGAAGCTCTTCTTCCTTTATCACATCATAAGAAACTTTACTTTCTCACAAGAAAGGAAGCTCTTCCTCCTTTATTGCATCACAACAAACTTTACTTTCTCACGATAAAGGAAGCTCTTCTTCCTTTATCACATCGCAACAAACTTTACCTTCTCATGATAAAGGAAGCTCTTCTTCCTTTCTTGCATCGCAACAAACCTTACTTTCTCATGATGAAGGAAGCTCTTCTTCCTTTATCGCATGGCAACAGACTTTACTTTCTTGCGATAAAGGAAGCTCTTCTTCCTTTATTGCATTGCAACAAACTTTACTTTCTCATGACAAAGAAAGCTCTTCTTCCTTTATCACATGGCAATAAACTTTAGTTTCTCATGATAAAGGAAGCTCTTCTTCCTTTATCGCATAGCAACAAACTTTACTTTCTCATGATAAAGGAAGCTCTTCTTTTATCGCACCGCAACAAACTTTATATCTTTGTGATGTATCACACCAAAAATTATCTTGGTGTGATACACCGCATCGCAACAAAGATCTCTTTCATGTGAAACATGAAAATTCCCTCTTTTTCAAGAAATTTCGCTAAGTCTTTGTCCCTTCTGTCGAAGTCCTTCTTTATATCACACATATATTTTCTTCATGCGATCGTGTGACAACACAAATATTTTCTTCACACTATACATGCTATATCACACGAAGATTTTCTTCCTAGAATATGCACTATATCACGCAAAGATTTACTTCATGTGATACACTCTATATCGGATGAAAATAATTTTTGTGGGATATATAAACTTTCCCTAAGTTTGCCTTAGAAAGTTCCAGGGTTTCTTTCCCAGGAAAAACTAAGTGTTTTTACCTAAGTTAAACTAAGGAGAAAACACCTCTGATATGCATCCTCTAACTTCTATAAGGTAATAATTACCTAAGTCTAAGATTCAACATTAGCTCCATCCCTGTGAGAAAATATTACCAAGATCATGTCAAGGTTATGAGGTTCCTTAGCAGATGAAGGTTAAACTTCCAAGTTTCAAGCCTGCACTTTTTCTCATAGACAGGTCTTAGAAGCTCAGGGTCCCAAGACCCTATGAATTACTTATCTTTTTCTTTTTATTTATATTATTATAGGGTATTAAATTGATAAATTTTGCAGAAGTCTCTTTTTGACAAAGGTGGTCCCCTTTTTCAAACAATAGGGTCATTGAGGTTATTTTTATAGGGAATACTTCTTCCCAAATTAACCAAGTCCAGAGTCCACCTATGTCTCTATTCACTTAATTGAAACACTTAAGGAAAGTTCTTTGTTTTATAATAGAAGGTTCTCCCAAACTTACTCTGAAGCCTTAGTTACTAAGCATTCAACAACTTTCAAATCAGGTATTTATTCCTAACATTGTGTCTCTAACAAAGATTTAAATGCCCCATTCCATAACTTGTAGATAATCTTTATAGTATCCAGACCGAAAATAATTAAATTTTCAATATGGCATTAACCCAAACTTATGCCATTCAAATTTGAGTTTCACAGTAATTAATCTTAACTCATTCAAATGATAACTATACAACAACTAAACCCACAACATTCAATCGTTAAGCATAATAAGAACCTAAGCTTATAACTCTTAAGAAAGTATAATATAACACTACCTTGCAACATGAACTCCATTCATACCTAGGAATTTACACTTGTAACCTCACTTGGACCATAACATTCAAATGCTACTAGATAATAACACATCTCACGACTTTTAGATGATAAACCTGACATTAGTACAAGTCTATCACTACCAACAATCATACTATGAATTTGTTTTGAGCAATACTCCATGGAATGCAGTCTAGAAACATAACTAAATATATGAATGTAGTAAAACATAATTCAAGCTTTCTTTATGCATTTCCTTTCAATTTTTCTTTTTCATAATTGAACTCATTCATTCAATTCTAGGCTAGCATACATAACAAAAAAACATCATATTTGAAATACTTATCTGAATTTGATGGATGTCCAACCAACTAACTAAGCATGAGAAAATTTCCACTCAATCGTAGGTGTTGTTGCACTAAGCTCTCTACAACATGCCACCCCCTAGTTGGGTTGTGATACCACCAGGGAAAATCCTTGCAACTTTCAACATTTGTAGGCAATGACAACCTCTCAAAAGTGTAATTTTGTAGGGAAAACTCCTCGCTGAAGTCTCAGGACTCCTATGAGTTCTAGGAATCCCCTGTGTTGGTTGTACATAGCATAATAGGGAGATCTATTTGTTGCTACATGGTCTATAGAGTATCCCCTCTTTACAATGCCTTCTTGTGCACCCAATGAGGTTTGATATCATGGTCCCGCACTACAACAAAATTATGAGAAGTTTTCATGTGAAATTAAGGTAACAATCCAAGGTTTTTCGTTTATTTTTTCATAGGCATTGGCTAAGCTCATGAGAGGCTCTACTCTGTCCCCATGCAAATCTCTCTTCCCCCCTACTCGTGTGCAATTTTCTCTCCTTTCCATGCAGCTGGGGTCATCCACGATTTCCTAGATGTGTATTGTTGCCCCATTCTGCATTTAGTTGACAAGAAGGTTGTTCCACCAACCTCTTTATCGAAATAATTGACAACATTCTATCAATTGGGTACTTGCATATTCCTTCATAACTTTAGAAACTACTCCTTCCTCCAACCTCCTTATACACATTTAATGATTAGCTTGGATAAGTAAAAAAGGGCAATAATGGAAATTTCAAAATTAAAAAAATCCACACATAAATAATTTGGCTTGGAATCTTTGACATGTAAAACCCCCTTTTTTGGTCCCCCTCACTTTCCCCACTTGTGGTATCACGACCCCTGTAGGCACTCATGCTCAGTCAACTATTATAATTTTTCTATTAACGGAAGGATGTATTATTTACAATATTAAACATGTCCAGATAATCATGGCATGGTAATTAAATATCTATGTTGAAAATAAAAATTGACATTTAGACATAATTAATTACAAATTAGTTAGGGGTTCAAAATCGAGATGTTACACTCATATTCTGTGAAGGCACTAGGAGTGTGGTTGAGAAGCTCAAAAACAATTGTTGACTTATTATGCATAGCCATGGTAATGATGATAAATATAGCAAAATCATCAATATCTCTTTGGGGAATCTTTGAGATGGAAAGGAATTTCATCACTCATTTGTTCCCTGGAAAGGAAACTTTGGTAAGGTTTATGGAGGTCGTAGGTTCGACCCTCGTCGACTACATAATTTTGGTAAACCATGACCATTAATGGCCAATGGGAGGTCGCCACGTGGCGACTTCTCATTGGTCTAACCCTGCCACATGTCAACTGAAGATTAATCCACTTAGAGGTATGGATATTAAGTCACTTTCCAACACATATGCTGCACATTTATGCCATGTGTCACCCTTGCAGTGGTGACACGTGTCACCCCTTTTTCCCCTGGTTTGACTCGAACTTTGATTAGTCATAAATTTTGCATACAAACTCCGTTTGAGGCGATTTTTGCACCATTGGAAAGCTATCGCCAAGCTCTACGCATTGATGGCATTTTCAAGAGCATTTGAGATGATTGAATTTTAATAATTTCTCGACCATTCTAGACCTTTGTACATGTTCTAGATCCTCGTGGACCTATGTGAACATTCTTGGATCCTCCTTGATCATTCCTCCGCATTGGAAGCCTTTTGGACCACCAAAAGTTTTGATTACTCAACAACTAGGTGAGGGTAGAGTTCCCTCACCCTTCCAATCTCCATCCATTTTGTTATACTTTCTTTTATCCCTTTAAGACCAACTCAAAGATATTCCAGATCACCTCGCTGCGAAGTCCTGATTCCTCTGTCAAGAATGACATCTTCATGTAGCTTGTCCAAATACTTTGGAGCAAAATCATCAACTATTGGAACCTAAATACTTTCATCTTCATCTGTAATCATAGGAGACTCATAACACTTCAAATTATCAACATTTACCACTGAAAACATTTGCATGTAGGCTGGTATATCTAAATGAAAGGCATCAATACCAATATTTTCTAAGATCTTCAATGGATCATTTCAACATGGCCTTAGATTTTTACCTTCACCCTTCATTCTATCCTTGTTGATATGTAACCATACTTGATCACCGACTTCGAATTGATGATCAACCCGATATTTGTCATGCTTGACCTTATATTTGGCTTGAATTTCCCCCAATTGTTCCTATTTTGTTTTATGTACATGTTGAATATTTTCAATAAACCTTTTAGCTTTATCTATATCATCATGCCCATATTATTTACTTGCTTCTCCAAAAACAAATTCCATTGGTGATTTAAGCAAGTACCCAAACATACTTCGAAAGGAGTTTTATGAGTAGATGAATGCATGGCATGATTATAGGCATGTTGTACATAAGGTAACTGTTCATCCCATAACTTAGGATGCTTGTTGCAGTATCATCAGGGTAGATGTACCACTATTCTATTTACCACCTTTGTCTTTCCATCTATCTATGAATGAAAAGTTGTGCTTTTGTTTAACTTAGTGTCCGCGAGCTCCCATAAATGAGACCAAAAAATTCCCAAAAAACAAGAGTCTTGATCTGATATAATAGATGTAGGAATTCCAAAATGAACCCATACATTAGCAAATAACATATGTGTTGTTTGTTCAACCGTGACATGTTTCTTACATGGCATCAAAATACACATTTGGCTGAATTTATCCACAACAACATATAGATAATCATGACCTATCTTGGATATTGAAAAACCTCCTACAAAATCCATGGAGATACTTTTCCATGGTTGAGAAGGCACTGGAAGTGGTGTATATAACCCCAATTTTTTGTTGCTAGGCTTACTTGTGGCACACACAACACACCCTTTAATATACTTGGAAACTGTTTAATTCATTTGAGTCCAATAACAATATCTATGTAATTGTGCAATTGTATTAACAACCCCAAAATGACAAGAAAATGAGAGATGTATGAGCTTCTCTTATTATATTCACTCTTTCATCTCTGGGTATACAAAGATTTCCAAGATGATATAACAAATTGTCATGCATATAATAATATGACTGTCGATTTCCACGAGTTAATGCATCGAATACATCTTTAAAATCTTCCTTAACATATTGTTCTGCATAACTTTCACGAGCTAGAAGATTATACCTTAGTATTTTCGATGCATTAATCATTGGTCTTGATAACATATCTGCAAACTTGTTATGAATACATTTCTTGTACTTGATTACCAGATGAAACTGTTGTAAGAAAACCATCCACTTGAAATGTTGTGATTGTTGTAGCTTGGTCTATGATTGCAAATATTGTAATGGTTGATGATCTGTATGAATAATTGTCTCCTTTCCCATTAAGTAATGCTTCCATTTCTTCACACTTTGTACCAACGCATGCAATTCCTTATCATATGTTGGACAATTAATCACAACTTGAGTGAAACTCTCACAATGATAACATATAGGTTTACCTCGTTGCATCAAGATTGCTCCCATGACATATTTGCTTGCATCGGTTTGAATCTCAAATGGTTGTTGTAGATCTAACAGAGCCAAAACTGGTATGGTGCTTATATTTTCCTTCAATGTCTCAAAGGCTTTCTGTTGCTTGCCTCCCCATTGAAAGAATTGTTTTACACTTGTTAATGCATGTAGAGGAGCTACTATGTAAGAGAAAATAACAATGGATTTCCACCAGTATTGTACTACTCCTGAGAAGTTTTTGACTTCTGTGACAGTATTTGTCTCGGGCCATTTCACATTGATTTGTACTTTTGCAGGGTCTATCTTTAGCTCACTATTCCCTACAATGTAACCCAAGTATACCATAGACGTTTTTCCAAATTCACATTTAGACATTTTGATATACAACTTCTCCTTTTTCAAGAGTTCAAAGATTGTCTTGACATGCTTTATATGATCTTCCCATCTTCGACTAAAGATCAATATATCATCTAAATATAAGTTAACAAAATCATCTATGTAGGGTCTGAACACATCATTCAATACCCTCATAAATGTTGTTGGTGCATTGCATATCCCAAATGCCATAACTAACCATTCGAACAATCCTTCCTTGGTCTTGAAAGCAGTTTTCCATATCTCACCTTCTGCAATTCTAATCTGATGGTATCCACTTCTCAATTACAGTTTAGTGAAATAAACAACATTCCTTAATTGATCCAATAAGTGATCAATTCTGGGAAGAGGATAACAATTGTTTACCATAATCTTGTTCAGTGCTCGGAAGTCAATACACATCCTCCACATGCCATCTTTCTTTGGAACTAATACAATAGGAGAACCACACGAAGAGGAGCTTGGCCTGATTATTCCTTTATCGAGAAACTCATGAACTTGCTTCTTAATTTCTGCATTCTCAATCATTGATGACCTATACATTCCAATATTAGGAAGAGGAGCATCTTGCTATAAATATATTTCATGTTCAACCTCCCTCTTAGGAGGAAACCCTGTATGTTCCTGAAACAACTCATCATAGTTAGATATGATGTCGATCAACTTATGCTTATGATCTCGATCATAGCTTGATAAAGCATTTGTTATATCTTCTTCTTTTGGTTTCATTATCATGAGAACAAAATATTTACTTGCGCTCACGAGTCTCTTCATTTTCCTTGTGCTCACTAAAGAAACATTAGTTTTGATACGATGAACTCAGACAATATACTCAACCTTGTTCTTGGAAAAATGATATTTATTCTCTTCGTGATAGAATACAACCTTCATGTCAAATAGATATGGACTACCCAAGACAATTCCACAAATGTCAAGAGGCACACCATCTAATTCAACCTTGTCAAAGAACTTAGTTGTAATTGCAAATCTGATCTTACATTGTTTCATTACCTGAACTTAACATCTTCACATACCCATCCTAATGGATAATAATTTTGACGAGGTGTCATCTTCAAACCTAGCTCCTTAAAAATTGCTTTATTTATTAAGTTAAATTGAGATCCATTGTCAAATAAAGTATCCACCTTTGTATGCTTTAATATAACTATGACATGAAAAAGATCGCTTCTCTTCTTTTGATCATTATCACTTTCCAATTTAGCGGATTGAACTGAAGAATTAGAATTGATAGTTGATATACCTTTGCTTCCCATTGCCATGATCTTATATTCATACTCAGAATATGACCCTAGATCCCTATCAACTAATGCAACAAGCTTGTGCTTCCCTTTATCCTTCAACTGGTTCGGTCGTAATTCTTCCAACACTAAGATTCCTCATGTCCCTTTTTCTTACAGTGGGAACATGTAGGTATTCCCTCTACTTACTTCATTATAGCTGATTTCTTACTCTTCCATTTACCTTTCAGTTTCTTTCAAACTTGAATGGCTTCTTATCTTCGATCGCATGCTTACCCTTACTAGCCTCCAGATGTATAGCTTGTACTGGCACTTTATCAATGTTAGTAGGGTTAAACATTAAAATAGTGTGACAAAGAAATGAGTGCATGCCACCAATATATTTTAGAAGAGTGTCATGGGTATACAATATAATCCCTAAGGATACTATTTTCTTTTGGAATTCCTGTGTATATGCTTGAATATTCTGGATTTTACCCTACCTTAGATGTTGCCATTCTATTATTGTTGTTTGTGTATGTGCCAATGAATATAATTGTTTTCATATAGCCTTAGTAAACTTATCCCAGGAAGAGATTAATTTACCCTTTTAAACAAGATCAACTTGCATCTTACTCTCCCACCATATTAAGCCTGTGCCACTTAGTCGAAAAGCAACTAACTGTATCATTCCAACTTCGTACATGATCTTTTGAACCTTGCAATATACCTCTATTTGCTTGATCCAGTTATCCAATTTATCGGCATTAAATTCTCCATCATAGGTCGACAATTTGAACTTGACATCCAACTTTAATAAAAACAAATTATGATAAGACTTCTTAGAGGACTTCTTACGATGAGAATAATGTTCACTTGCTTCGAAAGAAGATGATGATGAGAATGGTGAAGGGGGCTCTAAAGGCCCACCACCTTCGCCTCCTCCTTCTCCTTTTACCGAAGATTCTCAACTTACAAGATTTTGAATTCTTCATTGCAAATAATATATTATCTCTCTCATCAAGCAAAGTGTATCCCTCATTTATTCTAGACTCATGGGAGGATATTCTCCTTCCTTTCCTTCGGAAGCCATCTTATGCTTACAAAGTCTTCTTTCAATTTCAGACTTATAACTTGCAAGCTCTCCTTTACCAAGTTTGAGTTTGGTTCTTGTAATCATTCACTCGCAAACATTTGTCAAACCTGCTCTGATAACAACTTGATCCAAAAAATCCTTAGATGCTGATCAATTTTTAGATACATATAAACATCTACTTGATCTTTGAAATAATAATGATCGCTTGACTATTTGCAATTTACACGTGAAATACTTATCTAACCAAATACACTTTAATGATAAAAGACTTACAAATAACTGAGCACAAAATGAACAACAATGATGATATCACATACACAAGTTTGATAACGGAGTTCACCCAATTTTGGCTACGTCTCTGAGTCCGCTTCCAATAGAGACCTCTTTATCAATGCTCAAATGTTTGTGTTTTACAATGACATTTTTTTGCATTGCTCAAACCCAAAAACATAGTGTACCATTGGATTCCTTGCGAAAAATCGTGAACAATGAATATAAAGTTCCTAAAATTATGTCAAGGGACCTCTTGACATGCTTTACGGTGTAGCCTCAAAGTCCTTGTACCCTCAAGGGTGAACTTCAAGACATAACTCTGCATTAATGATGAGTTTGTTTGTACAATTCTTGATCCACGTGCCCATTAAATAGGGTGAGGACCCCTTAACCACCCTTTGCAATCCATGGTCGGCCTTAATTATTTGTTAGGCGGGTCCTTAACAAACCTGCACTTGTAGCAGAATTGCTTAAGTGTTGGCACATATATATATGGTGGGTTGGGGGTTCAAGCCCCACCGACCGCCGGTCTATTTGTTGTTTTTGTTGGTATATGGTTATACAACAAAAAACTATACCGTGGTCACATTTATATGATATACACCATAGAACTATGGGTTGAGGGCTTAGACCTCAGCCCTTTTGTCGCCACCTATTACAATATATAAGTTCAAATAAAAATGCTACCCACTATGGTTAAGTAACTCTCGTGTGTCATTGGTAGTGGAGAATTTGGTAAAGTTTATGGAGGTTGCAGGTTCAACCCTCTTCGACACCATAATTTTGGTAAACCATGACCATTAATGGCCAATGGGAGGTCACCACATTGGGGCCTCTCATTGGTCTAACCCTACCACATGTCAACCGATGATTAATCCACCTGGAGGTACATATATTGAGTCACTCACCAACACATCTGTTGCACGGTCGTGCCACATGTTACCCTTGCAGTGGTGACACGTGTCACCCCTTTTGACCATGTTGACTTTGACCTTTGACTTTTCCCTCGGTTAGACTCAAACTTTGACTAGTCATAACTTTTGCATACGAGCTCTGTTTGAGGCAATTTTTGTGTCGTTGGAAAGCTATCACCGAACTCTACGCATTGATGGTGTTTTAAAGAGAATCTGAGATGAATGAATTTTGAGCATTTATGAACCATTATGGACCTCTGTGGATGTTCTTGATCATCCTGGACCTCTGTGAGCATTCTTGGATCCTCCTAGATCAAACATAGCATTCTATTCTTTGTATAAAATGATTTTCAATAAAATAAATAAATAAATAATGTTATCAATAGTTATAATTTGATAAATTTGATAATTCTTTATAACTTTAATAATAAAAATTGAATATTAATAAAGTATTAATGATATACAAACGATTTTATATGGTTTCATATTGTTGTTCCCCACATGAATTCTAGTAATATTTACATTGTGCATTAAAAACGCAAAACATATAGTCAAGTTTAATATCTCTAAAATCATAAGAATTCACAACTTGCATCTCTTCACCAAAACAACAATCCATGACATTAACTTGATGAAAGGAACTATAGGTAATTCCAAGTTCCCAACTTATCATTGACATTGTTCATGCTATCAAAATTGAATGCACGAGACAAAGACATTCAGAGTGAGAATGTCAACAATGAGAAGACACACGTCGTTCCCATCCTCCCTGCAACAATACAATTATTACGTTAAGATACCAATGCATATTAAATGTGCATGAAATCCACAACAACATTTTCAGAATCCTTGAATTTATGAAAGTATTATTTTTTTATAACATGAATAAAGTGTGTGAAACATATGTTACTCTTTTGAATTGTCGAAATGAAAGTAATATTTGTTTTATAAACTGAAGAAAAAAAATCAATATGCATGTTATTTTTATCCATTCTACGAGACCCAATGATATAAGAGAAGAAAATTACTATGCTCTCATGTGCCCATCGCCAAAGATGAACCAAACTTCAGCGAAAATATTTGCCTAAGAAAGTGAAAGAAACCATGGGGAGAGAATTTGGTTCAACACAATTTAAAGGCCCAAAATCTAGAGCAAGTGCAAGAACAACAAATGGACATGTGTTTGAAACATGAAGGCAACTGATTAGCCCAATATTAAGCTTAATTGGTGCCACTCTTCTTAACATTTTTCAGACAACAACTTCATGCAACTCCGAGTATATGTACACATGCCATTACATCATCACTCATCAAACTACAAGCCGACAAATATGTTAATGTCTCTCACAAACAAATTTCATTCTTTGCTTCTATATTTGCTTATATTGTTGCAAATCAATTAGCTCAAAAAATGATATTAGAGTTGTACATGAGTAGTGTACCCAAGTTCTTTTGTAAATATAGCTCAATATATCAGATGACGGGTCTCACCTTCGCATCCATATTATAACTAATATTTTTTTAATAAACTAAAGAAAAAAAATCAATATGCATATTTTTTTTATCCATTCTACGAGACTCAATGATCTAAGAGAAGAAAATTACTATGCTCTCATGCAATCACCTCCAAAGTTGAACTGGACTTCACTGAATATCTTTTCCTAAGAAAGTGAAGGAAACCATGGGAGAGAATTTGGTTCCATGCAATTTAAAGGTCCAAACTCTAAAGCGAGTGAAAGAACAAGAAATGCACATGTGTTTGAAACATGAAACCAACCAATTAGCCCAATATTAATTCATTGGTGTCACTCTTCTTAACATTTGTTAGACAACAACTTCATGCAACTTCCATTATATGCACACATGCCATTACACGATTGCTCGTCAAACTACAAGCTGGAAA
Organism: Picea engelmannii; assembly: GCA_009831015.1. Taxonomy (NCBI): domain Eukaryota; kingdom Viridiplantae; phylum Streptophyta; class Pinopsida; order Pinales; family Pinaceae; genus Picea; species Picea engelmannii. The sequence continues at coordinate 48,539 of ML827674.1, read as the reverse complement.
ATATGTTAATGTCTCTCACAAACATATTTCGTTATTTGCTTCTATATTTGCTTATGTCACTACAAACCAATTAGCTCATAAAATGATATTAGAGTTGTGCATGAAAAAATTACCCAAGTTCTTTTGTAGTTCTCAAGGTTATCGACAATAAATGAGTCCCCTATTTTCTTTTCCTAATTGCGAAAAAGATTGATAGTTTATTAGCTCGAAGGAGGTGTTTGGTTTTATGCGGGGGGAGTTGGAAATTATGCATGAAAGGTTAGTATTTGGTTGTTTTTTTAAGAAAATGGTTATCTAACGAGTGTTGAGGGCTTAAAATTTGAAGAAGATTGATTTTTTGATGTGTTTTTCTTACAGTTGGAGGGGATTGTTCATGAAAGGATACATTACTTCTTGGATTTTTTTATTTGTTCAAATTATATGCTAGCTTATTTGACAATTAGCGCTTACTCAATGTTTCTAGATTTATAAAGTTCTTCCGGGCCACACCAATTTGGAATCAAATTCTCAGATTTATTTATATAATGCAAGTTATCGTTAGTTCCATACCTGTGGGGTCATAAAGCGACCAACAAAAAGACAGAAGTTGGAGAAAAATAAAGGCAACTAGAGACAGATCGAATGAAGTAAGGTTAGTTCGTTTTGGCAATGCATTGAGTCAAGTTCGAAACACAGTAGAGCAAAGGAAGATTAATGGTGGGACATATGTTGGCATGGGTATTCATGGGCACATTGTTGTTGGGGATGGGGTTGTAGTGGATCTTATATGTGGTGGGAGCGACGGAGCGACATGTCAAATGGACGGTGGTGATGGGTGTGTAAAAAAATTCAATGTGCACTCTGGCCACTTAGGTCGGTGACACATGAGGTCGAATCCAAACGAACATCAAAGGAGGTAGGGGATAGGTGGATAGATGACATGGTAGGTGGTATTGGACGATATGTTTTGAGTGGTTGACAGGTTTTGGGCAAAAGTTATCCCTATATTCAAACTGCCAAAGCTGTGCGTTTATTTTTGTTTCTTTTATTCTTCTAGGTTTCTTGTTGACACTTTCCTAACTTGCAAGATAAAGGGAAGGAAACATGTTTGATTTTTTGGTTGGAATGTAGAGAATATGATGGGTACATGTCATTTCAAGATAAAGAGAAGGAAACAATTTTGGTTTTATGGTTGACATGCAGAGCCTAATATGGGTGCATGCCAATATTTCACTTTGAAACACAAGTCAAAGAACACGATATCATTTTCTTCCATGCACCTTCCAAATGGTTTAAGTTAACGAGACTAAGACCTATTAGTAGAGATGGAAGTGGTTGGACCAGTTATAGTTCAAGTAGAACCTATTTTGGTTGAAATAAAAGCTTTTTGTGATCTTACATGAACACATGCAAAGGCTTCTTCGGTAGTAGTTGAGGTTTCTATGTGTCCATGTATGTTACATCACATTACATTACTTAAATCTTTGGATAAGATGATCATTCAAGGGTCGAATATTTATGCTAGTTGTCATCATCCGTCGTGAAGTTAATGTATATTATTTCAAACTGGCATGTAATCACTTATAGTGCACCTTACATTATGTTTGACACTCTCTCTATGGCCAGGCCAGTGATTTCTAAGGTTTTCGCGTCATTCAAATATTTATTTCCTCAAAGAGTCAAACGCCTTAATGAGGTGCACACCACTTTATTTTCATTGTTTTTTATTTATTCCCATTAATTACTACTTTTTACATTGGGCCAAACAATGTTTGAATCATGCAAAAATATTGGATTATAACAATAAATATGGAATTAGAATGTATGAAACTAAGTTATGATGAGTGAGAATCAACAACCATTAACCATGTTAAATGAGGTTTTGACAATTGGAATGTTAAACATACTTCCCATATTTTTATTTGTTAGACATCTTGTATTTTTTCTATTGATGAATATCTCTAAAGAAATTTGATGTATATAATATTCACTTATCTTATCTTCAATGAGTCATTGTAGCATTGAGAATCACATTCCTAGCTCATTTACCTCTAAAACTACTGCCACCACCACTAATCTTGCATAAAAATACGTGTTCATGGGTGAATAGGATAAGATGTACATGTATCTGTCTTATTTTCCATACAAAAGACCCACACATCTCAAAACAATTTATGATAAGATGTACATGTATCCATCTTCTCTTCCATGCAAAATGACCCATACATCTCAAAACAATTTCCAAATGCAATTGGCATCTCCATCCTTCTATTTTTCAGTTCTTACAAGATTGAAATGACAATGTTGGAAACATAATGACCAAACCCATCATTTAGCTAACAACAACTATTCACCACTATGAATGATTTAAATGACAAACTTTTCCACTTAATTACTAAATCCCGTGTATTTTATATATGCAATACTTAGAGTTGTGTCTTTACGTAGCTTGATATCTCAAATTTGGAATAGGGAGGTTTTATATTTTTATTTGTTGTGGATTACATGACATAGCTCAATAGAAAAAACAAGTTTTTAGAATAGATGTTTAAAAAAGAATTGCAAAGGTATTTTAGCACAAGTTTCACTTACTTATTCTTTTGTTTATTTCTTCACATGTACATCCCAATTGTAGTTTTAAAAATGTACATAGCAATACATATATGTAGAAATCTAAAATAATAATCAAAGTAGGTGTTCATCATTGAGGATTCAAAAGTGGCATGTTTTGAAAGAAGATAATACTAATTGCAATATGTTGATGATCAGGTCTAGTAACTTAAATATGAGAACATCCCTCAATGGCTCACCCATTTAGGGGGTATGCTAGTCTTTATTATATTTTGCTTAGGCAAAAATTTAGAAAAAAAAATAAAAAATTCATAAACTAGCTATGTGACCTATGGTAGGGGTAACCTTATTAGAATTGTACCACGTAACAATAAAGAATGGGTTTAGGATGTATTTGTTTCAAAGGATGCAATCTTTACAAATGTAAACACTGACATCCAAGAGAAAAATGAAGAAATATCTTCGTTGAGAACAAGAAAATATTTTTGTACCTTCTACTCAAGCTACATGTTCTTCTACTTTACAGGCACTCTGAAACCACACATAACATGAATTTTTTAAGGAATTAGAATGTAACACACCCATACCACCAATTTGGGTGCATTACTCCAAAAACACTCTGAAAGCAACTCAAATTCAAGCCTATAATGCACCTAGAACCCCCTCTAAGGCGCTACCATAATTTTTTTTTCTTTGATACCAAATTAAAAGGGTTATATGGTGCAACATGCCTAACACATGCATCTAACAACACTTACCAGAATGGAAAATAAGCAACAACTCAAAACAATATTTTAACATGTTGAATTAAGGAATTCTCATGCACAACAATTAATGTATAAATAGGAAAAAAACACAGAGATTAAACACTTATCTTTAATCAACAACGATGCAATCAACTGCAAGGGACAAACATTCCTCCCATCCATAGACCTGCTTCTCCAAATATCAGCAACAGATCACCCCCGAGTTGGGGCTATGTATCCACAAAAGAGGGTGTCCCTCACAGTCAAAACTCTTCCCAAGGGGTTTGGTCCTCCTACAACTATCCCAATCCACTCAATTCTCTTCCCCACAACTTGCACAACCTAAGGAAGGGGATCCCCTTCACTTCTCATAGTCCCTCGTGCCTTCCCTCTTTCCTCCAGGGCACTAGTGCACCTGGTCGGATAGGAATATTGCTACTGGGCATACCAGGGATGTCAGCTGTCAGGAAATATTGTAAGCACACAACTTACCGACCTCATAGAACTTCCTCTCACTTGGAGATTTCACCTTCAAGGATTGACAACCTGCCACTTTTTCTCCTACATTGCTCTAAGAACTCATGTTCTATAATATCACTTTGTAAGCTCGCACTGCACCAAAACTTGCGGTCTCTCCCTGCTCCCCAAACTTCTTTCTTGCCTGAATTCATTTAATCACTAAATGGATGTTGTGTTTTCCCACACGAATCCTTTTTTCCTGGATTTCTTGACTCACACTTCTCCCAAGGAGGATTGTACTCAACCCCCTGCCATCCTCACAATAACTTCCTGAAATGACTTCTCTCACCAACCCCTCTTACATGTGTTCAATGATTGGATTTGGAAACACTCCAAAGGAAATAGAAGGTTCATAACACAAGGCGGGTTGAGATTAATACCCATGATATTTTCCTTCTTGGACCTTTTGGACCCTTCCCCATCTTGTGGATACTCAACCCCTCGTTACTCTGTTTGTGTCCACCTGCAATTGACATTATCTTTTATTTATCATAATGATTTACAAAGTTTACATATACATTGCTTGGCCCATGGCCATATGTCTTTGATAAAATATATACATCATTAAGTTGGGGGTAAAATAGGGATGTTGCATTCCCCCCCACACAAACTGCACTGTCCTTGGTGAACATAACTATACATAATTTCATAATTACATACACAGAGTTTTACAGCTAAATACTCGCTACATTTACAAATTCACAAGTCTGCAACAATTCCAACCATCAATCTCGCTTCTCCGCAATATGCAAGACCCAAGGAAGTGTACCCCCTTCACTGCTCATAATCCTTCGAGCCGCACCACTTCCCTTATAGGACAATTCATAGATCGGACAGGAAGCATTTGAGATGTGGCTCCAAGAATTCTCAGCTTTCAAAATGGATTCTTCATTCACTTATGTACACCTATACATTCATCTTTCTTCAAAACTTTCAAATATTTGTGGGTACTCTTCCTGTATAGCCTCCTTGTGTGCCCATGTGTTATCTTCAGGACCATACTAGGTCCATTGAACCTTTGCCAGTCTGGTGGATTTGTTCAAGGGCACCTTGACTTTTCGGTCCAAGATGTGCACTCGCTCCACCCAAAAATCCCCTTTATGCTCCACGTGGATCATAGTCCAATCAATTATATGGTTAGGATCGGGTATATACTTCTTTAGCAAAGAAAGATGGAACACATTATGAATTCTCATGGATGTAGGTAATGCTAGCATGTATGCAACTAGGCCTATCCTCTCTAGGATTTCAAATGGCCCACGGTATCATGTTGCCAATTTTGGGCAACTTCCCAACTTTAGCAAGCTTCTCTTGGATTTAACTTTTAAGAATACATGCTCCCCCAATTTGGATTCTTTATGTGTCCTTATTGTATGAGCATAACTCTTCTACATGTGTTGAGCAACCTTCAAATGGACTCATCTTCAATGATTCATGATACATGTCATTGTAGGAAAAATCAACTAAATGCAAGTAGTATTCCCAACTGGAAGGCTTTTCCATGACATACATGCTCAACATATCCTCGATTATTCGGTTAGTCCTTTCTATTTTCCCATCCAACTCTGGATGATATGCTATATTGAAATTCATATTTGTCCCAAATCCCTTAAACAACCCCTTCCAAAAGTTGGAGGTGAATTTAGGATCTCTATCTAACACTATCGCTTTAGGCACCCCATGCAACCTATCGACTTATTTCATATAGATCTATGCAATATTTGTTGCCTTATGAGTTACTTTGACTGGAATGAAATATGCAACCTTTATTAGCTTGTCCACTACCACCATAATGGAATCATGTTTCCTTCCTGTCCTGGGCAACTTGGTAATGAAATCAATAGTAACCACTTCCCATTTCCATTCAAGAATGGGAAATGGTTGTAGCAACGTTGTTATGTGTTTGTGCTCATCCTTTACCTTCCATAATTCCATGCATTTGGCTAAATAATGTGCTACATCCTTCTTCATACTAAGCCAAAAATACTTACCTCTTACCACTGTGATGGTCTTCTGGTATCCTATATGTCCAACGTATGGCACATCATGCATCTCTCTTAACACCAAGCTCCTCGATTCCAATGAATTGGGAATGTAAACTCAATTTTAGAATAAGAGGATTCCATTGTCCCATAGCTTATAAACTTTATATCTTTGTTGTAGGCTACCCAGCTGAAACCTTTCCTTGACCTGCACATAATGTGGGTCTGCTATTACAACCTCTAAAATTTGGCCCTTCAAATCTATGTTGTACATGCTAATGGTTGCAGTGTGCATTTTATGAACCCTTTTGTTGAGCGCATCAACCACCCTATTTTCTTTGCCTTTTATGTGTTTGATGTCAAAATCGTACTCGCTAAGAAACTCCAACCATCTTTTTTTCCTAGCATTTAATGTTGGTTGGTCAAACAAATGTTTTAGACCACTATAGTCAGACCTTAGCTCAAATCTACGACCCATAAGATAATTCCTCCACATTTTCAAGGCATGTATTATCGTTGCCAATTCCAAGTCATGTGTGGCATAATTAATTTCATGTTCCTTCAATTTCCTGGACTCATAACAAATTACATGTATGTTCTTCATAAGAACTCTATTGAGCCCTTCTTTGCATGCATAAATGCACACAATGCAATCCTTATTCGGATCTGCAACCTTTAACATAGCTGCACTAGTTAACAACTCCTTTGAATGTTGAAAGCTTCTTTCACACTTGGCGCACCATTCAAACTTCACCCCTTTCTTCTGTAGAGAAGTTATGGGGCACACAATATTAGAGAAACCTGCAATGAATCTCCTATAGTAGCCAACTAAACCCATAAAGGATCCAACTTCATAAATAATTTTAGGTGTTGGACAACTCTTGATTGCTTCAATCTTCTCTGGATCCACCACTATGCCATCCTTCGAAACAATGTGGCCAAAGTATTGGATCTGTCTTCGGTAAAAAGAACACTTTCTCAACTTGGCATAAAACCGATGCTCTCTTAAAACTTGAAGCACCATTCTCAAATGTTGTTCATGCTCCTCCTCTATTTTTGAGTAGATGAAAATTTCATCCAAGAAGACAATAACAAACTTGTCCAGGTAATCCCTGAACACTCCATTCATTCAACACATAAACGTAGTTGGTGCATTTGTTAACCCAAAAGTCACCATTACAAATTCATAGTGCCCATATCTTGTCTCAAAAGTTGTCTTCCTAGTGTCTTCCTCTTTGATCCTTACTTAATGGTAAACTGACCTCAAGTCAATCTTGGAAAATATATTTGCTTCTTTCAACTAATCAAAAATATCATCAATCCTCGACAAAGGATACCTATTCTTGAATGTAACCTTGTTCGCTTGTATGAACTTAATACACAACCTCAATGTTCCACCTTTTTTCTTAACAAAAAGAACCGGGGCACCCCAAGGAGAAACACTTGGTCGTATGTACCCGTTCTTCATCAATTCCTCTAGTTGCATCTGCAACTCTTTTAGTTTTGGAATGCTCATTTTGTAGGGATATTTGGACACTCGAGCAACCCCAGTCACTAAGTCAATAAATAAATCAATGTCCCTTTTTGGTGTTAAAATTGGAAGCTCCCCAAAAACATCTTCATACTCCTTTAGAACTAGGTAATCCTCCAAAATTAGATCCTTATCCTTGATTTCCTCTTCCATATGAGTTGCATATATTTGGCACCTTTTTCTGAAACTTTTCTTCAACTACAATGCTGAAATTTGTCTAACAATTATGGGTCTTGGAATACCTTGAACTATCCTTTGGTTTCCCTCCTCATCAAGGCATGCAAGAGCCTTGTTATAACAGTTTAGGACAACATGATGCTTGTCCAACCAGTCCATACCAATCAGGCAGTCATAGGACACGAGAGGTATGATTTTCAAATATGCCTTAGTGTTGACTCCATTCAGGCTCATTGGGCATTCTTTAACAAACTCATTGATTCTCCTCTTGGTCCTAGTAGCTAACTGAACTAGCCAAGATTTTTCACGTTTACATTTCTTCAATTTAATTCTTTCAAAAAACTTGGGATCTACATAGCTATGACTAGATCCATAATCAATCAAAACAACTATGGGTTGGTTTTCAATCATACCTTCTATTTCAATCATGTGAGACTGGTAGTTTGCTTGTCTATTATCTAAGGTTGCATAAATCCTTGGCATGCTCCTGCCCACATCTTACACTGTATCAACTTCCTCAATGTTGTGCGCGGTCCTCGTCTTATTTCCTTTGTGAGTACATTTTGTGTACACGTGGTCACCATCACATCCCTAACACCTCATGGGAGTTTTCCTTGGCCTTTTCCCCATTGCATCAATTGGTTTAACTTTGCTTTGAGTTGGATGACTTTGCTAATATGCTTGAGATCTATTTCTGAATTTGGGTGGATTGAAACCTTTCTCCTTTGGTCTTTATTGCCTTTCTTCTTGTCATCCCAATCCTTTGGAATGTTGACCTTCCTTCGTTTTACTCATACAAGCACTTATCCCTCCTTATGGCTTCTTTTAAACTCATGGGTTCACCATACTGAATTTTATCCTTGTAAATTGTTGGCATCCCGCTCAAGAAACTTTGAATCTTAAACTTTGCATCCTCGATGAAACCCACATACCTTAGAAGCTCCAAGAATATTCTTTCATAGTCATGCTTCCAAGCTCAAGTTCAAAGAACTCTAGCATTTCCTTGTCATAGTACCACTCTAACAACTATTGTTGCTAGAAATATTTCTTGAACTCCTTCTAAGAAATATTTTTCTACTCAATATGCTTAGTCTGCTTGAGCTAATCCCACCACATGGAAGCTTTTCCTTGAATATGGTAAGCTGCAATTCTATCTTCTACATTTGATGGGTAATCTTGCAGCTGGAAGTATTTCCTCATGCCCAACAACCAAGCTTCGACCTCTTCTCCCTCCTTATGCTCTCCATAAAAAATTGGTGGCTTGAGCTTCCCAATCTCTCCTTGCAAGAATTATAGCATATGTATTCTCTTCTAATGTCTGTCAGGGGACACAATCAGGCTACTTATTGACCTTGATCTTGCATGAGTTCTTCTGGTTGAGTGTCTTAGGGAATGGCGATGTTGTTGAGGTTTCCTGCTAACACTCCTTGATTGTCTGGACCCTATGGGATCCTCCCTTATGTCACAAGAATTAGATATTATTTCCTTCCCTGAACCAACTTCTTACTTTGTGCTAGAGTATTTGTTGATTTGCTTCCGCAACATGTTCAGCCTCTGTAGTAGCTCTTCTTGAGCTCTCATTATCTTTTCATTATTTGCTTGATAGTTGTACACTTCCATCTGCAGGATTCTCATAGTTTCAACTAGTTCTACTGTCCCCACTCATCTTCTATGTCCATTTGACTTTATCTCAGCATTCCCCATGTTGACATGGAGTCCTCTCACTTCCTCCTCATGAGTGAAAAACCTTTGATCATCTTCCATATCTCTGGTCCTCATGCTGAACATGTTCTACTTTGTGTGAAGATTACTATGCAAAATGTGTAGCCATAAAAAGAAATTATATTATAAAAAATTTAAAATAATCTAAGAATTATACAACATTTTTCCCCATTAATCCCTTAGACATCCTCTTTATGTTTTTTTAGGAATTCTAATGCTCCAATCAAAACTCTAAATGAACAGGACAATTCTTCTCATTAACGACTATTTTCTTGCTTAATTATGTGTTCGACGCATAAATTTATGCCCCTTTAAAGTTCTTAGGCATTTCCTTGTGATGATGTCATCAAGCCTACGTGGCATCCATGTGTACCTATTGACGTATGCATCCAAAATATGTCATATTTCTATTGGCATCCACATGGACCCATATGGAACCTTCAACTAACGTGGACTTACTTTCCACCATCAAACACAAGCCTTTGGGCTTCCAAGCCCACAACACTATTAGAGAACTCCTTCACGGGGTATCTCCTTTGGAGTGAAACTTGCAAGGTTTATGGATTTCCCCGCAGCCCACAACACCATCAAACTCAGCTTCGGGGACTTTTCCCCGCGAAGTGGAAACTTTACACATACCCAAAATTCCTCCACGACCTACAACCTGCAATGCTTTCAGGCGTGCATCCACATAAATTTCCTATCAAAATGTAAACTCGCTAAGTCATAGCTTCCTCTGCAGTATGCAACCCGCAACACTATCGGACCTACTACTACTTGCAATACTATTGAGAAAGCCTTCATGACTTCTTATCTCCAATGAATGGTCATGATTCATTCTCCTATCTTGAAGAATGGTCAACATTCATCCTCGATCCATTTTGACCTTTACCTTTACCAATAACAATTGCGGGTCCCACCTATACTGAATGCCACGTGGCAATCCCTGATTCATCAGCCTTTGTTGACATGGAATCTCACGTGTCATGCTGACTCAAGAAGTTGATGTGACACTTATGACATCATAAGATGACATGTCATCTGACGTGGCATGTTGGCATGGCAGGATGATGTGGTGTTTTATTCCACCTATGGCCCTCCTAAGACAACATGCTCATTTGATAGATTGAACGATCGATAATCATGCTGACCAATGACCTAGATCTACATGACCTCCTAAACTGCATGATATTTAATGAAGTTTTATGTCTTTGACAGATCCGACGGTCGAGATCCATCTAATCCAACAACTCTTGATCACTTCGGATTTGAAGGTGCATGATAGTTCGTGTGGTCGAGCTCTCCTTTGTAAAATGTCAAGTTATCTTGTCTTAATATTTTCCCATAGCCCACGACCCACAAGCCTATCGGTCCAAGCTTTGCAACCTTTTCTCACAGAGTCTATTCCTACGAGCATGACCCCACGAGCCTTTTTCCTGTAAGCTTGATCCCTTAAGCCTCACCTTGTGGGCCTTCTTCCTACAAGCTTGATCCTTCAAGCTTGACCTTGTAACCCGCATTTCGATAGACAACTAGGATTACCAAGGTGCCAAGTATTTTATTTTCCCAACGTATTACCAATGTTCTTGATGGTTTCGTCATTCCAGCAATGGAGGGGAAGCTAAGGCAGCCGCACCTAGATAGGAACTGGCGTGGGGATGTCATTTTCAGGGAAAAAATCAGGTGTCCATCTGTTGAGGTAAAGGCCTCTTGATACCATGAGATAAGGCTCGCTTATGAAGATGAGATCCTTGTCCTCTTTTTTTTCAAATAGGAAGGTGAAAAATCCCTTATCGCAGAAAGCACGAGTGAGCTGACCTTTGATGATAAGTCTCCAATTCTTGTCAATGCAGAGATCCATGGATTTTGGGGATGCCCAAATCCCTATGAATTGACCAATCAGTCCTTTCGCAACAAGTTTGAGTGCAAGATTCCTGGTGGAGTTTTGAATTGGCACTGCTGGGATCTCCTTGAGTTTCTTAACAAACTTGGAAGATCGTTCTTGTTTTGAAGTGTTGGGGAGGGAATTGATAAAGGAGGTAAAGGTTGTGATGCTAGGAGAAGGAGGGGATTGGGGGCACCCCCATCAGAGATCGAGGCCATGGAGGCAGATTAGAAGGAGGTGACAATGGTTAGGGTTCAGAGCAGGTGTCCATGTTATTTTTTCAACACATATTACTTTTAAATTACTAAATTTTCACAAGATCTCTGGTCAACATGGGTACTGTCCACATAGGTAATGTGCAGTTTCTATTTTTTTTAAATAAATTAAGTTGGCAACACGACACACATTTTTATTACCTAGAAGTCGATGCACACATTTTATACCACCTAGGTTGTTTTATATAAAACACATTTGATGCCATAAAACCAAAAATTCTCACATCGTTTATACCACCTAGGTCATTTTGTGCACTCAATAAGATTATTTATTTAGTACTAGTTTCAAGGCTAGTTGATGCAATTATTATATTAAGTTGTAGATAATGTAGCATAGTGAAAGGAAAGAGAAATAAAAACAGGACCAAAGTCAAGGGCCATAGTATCAAGAGGCGTGTAGGTAATGTATTTCAACCCAGAGAAATGGTTTTGTAATCTCTATGAAGGAAGAAGGGAGCATTGAATGGTAAGAACAAGCATCAAAAAATTCCAGTAGAAACAAGAGTCATATTTGATCATCTATCTAATAGTAAGAAATGATACCCCTGTTAACATTGGAACATTCAACCTTTGATTTTGTTGAGGAGGAGGATACATTGAAGGCGGGGGGCATCATTGATAATGTATTGGATGTTAAGCAGAGCCAAGGTTCTGTAAGCTACATGAAAAATTATAAGATCCAAGTTTGCGCATTTAGTTTTGTTGAATCCTTGGAATTTGTTCACATCGCGTATTATTGTAGGTCGTGGGTTCGAATCTTCTTTGGGAGTGGATATGGATAACAAAATGTGGGTCTAATGCCTCTTAGTGGGTTTAAATATTGAATAGGTTGTTATACAGGGTTGAATTCAAGTTTGTTGTAGGGGCGAGAGGGTGCAAGGCTAATTATGAGATTTGGAGTGTGAATTCGTGTGGATCTGTGGATTATTTAGTGTTGAATGAAGATGATGTGTGGATCTGATCTGGTTCCACGAGTCTCAGGCGTAGGGGAGGGAAAATGGGTGCTTGATGCCATTGATTATAACATGCGGAGGCCACAAGATGAGGATGCACATGTAGTGAAGAGGACTCCCACAAATACAACAAATCAACCGACGATCAACAAAGAAGATAATGCATAAGATCTCAATGGACAACAAGGACAACACAAGAGGAAGGCAATATTGGATGACACATGGTGGATAGGTGACACGATAGGCGATATTGGACGACACAACATATGAGATTGGACGACAGACATGTTTTTCCCAATGATATTAGATGGCATGGCAGACGATATTGGATGACATACATGTTTTTCCCAGTTGACATGTTTATGATTTCAACCCAGTTGATAGGTTTCAGGCCAATTGATAGGTTTAAGGTAAAAGTTATCTCTATATACAGAACATGCCTCATGTGCTCAAAGAATACAACTTTGTCCTAGACACGACAATAAAAAAAAGTTAGGAGAAAATACAAAAGTCTATCCACTTGAAACAATTTGAACAATTGTAATAGTTTTTCACAAAATGGGTATGCTGCAAAAGCCTATCCGCCTAGAATAATTCTTTTGCAATACAAAAGTATATCCACCTGGAACAATTTGAACAATTGTGATAGTTGTTCACAAAATGGGGATGTTCACAAATGTGCATATTAATTGTTCTACTTGCAAAGAATGATATATATATAGATAGATCCAATGGTGACGATGACCAATGTTCCCACTTGATTCCTGGAGGCCCTAAGTAAGTGTTCATTCAGTCATGAATTATGATCCACATGATTAAAAACAAAAGATTGGTGTTTATGCTATGGTATTCTTTTAACTTGTTTTATTTGAAATTACATTGATGTAACACAATTTGACATGAAAAGTATGTACACATGAGCCTCTATTGCTTACACATGCAAAACAAAAGGAAAATTAGTTGATATGGTTTTAAAGTTTCTAAGTAGAGAACATACATGCATTGTCATTAGCATAGATCCATGTTAAATCTGGATCTATTAAGTACTGAGAGGGATCTAATTTCTTAACATGTAGTTTTTTTTATTATTTCATTTTATTTTATTTTTTATTTTTTCATTATTGAAATGATGTGTGTAATAATTGTTTCATTTTATTATGCTGACTTTATTTTTATAATAATAATTATTATTATTATTATTAATTGTATCAATTTATTATTATTATTAGTATTTTTAATTGGGTCATCTAACGTCTCATCATACTTTACGCCTCAACATCTCCCCCATACTAGGCTATAGAACAACTCACTACTCTCACTGCAATAATATGAATAGCATGCATCCTAGCCTATTACATTAGTCTTCATGTTATCTTTTAAACACCGATAGTCATTATTTGTTTTTTTTTAAATTTCGTTGCCAAATATTCCAAGTGGTAGTGATCTAATTTTATGTCTAAGGAAAAAGAATTGAACTAAAATCAAAGCATGTGAGTCATGTTGTTTTTAATTTGATTTAACATATTATACATGGAGCGAAATATATGGCCTACGCTTGTGATTTGGCGAGATAATTGGCCCATAAGAACTATTGTGTGGTCAAACGCAACGAGGAAAGATCATTGACATATGTAGCAATGTATTTATGCTTAGAACTTTAGTTATATTTTTGGGCAACATTAAGATTTAAAAGATTTTTTTGTTGCTCTATGGCTTTAGTCATTTGCACTCTAGGTCTGCAATTTTTTTATTTGTTATTGTAGAAATGTTGAAAATTTCTTAACTATGTTTTACCATTTGCCACCATCCATAGTAGCATTTTCGATTGTTTTTGTTTATGAACCAATCTAATGGGGACTAAGGCACCATTTGGCCATATTATATTAATGCAGTGATTTCAGAGATATTTAGTCTTTGCATGGTGCACTAATCGTAATGCATTTTGTTATTCTTAACAATTGCTCATCAATAGGATAATAAAATTTAAGGATGTTAATTAATTCTCAACAATCATAATGCATTTCGATATTCCCAACAATCGCTCATCAATAGGATGCTACTTAAAAGAACATTGCCCCTTTGTTGTAGCCCCAATGATGGCAGTATGGGACACCAATTTTCTTACATATATTATCTAGGTTGAAACCACCTTTTGGTTCTAGAGTAAGACCTAAAACTACTCTCAGTTGGCTAATAGCTTGCCTTTCTTATATGTAAGGAAATAAGTTAATAACCCAAGACCATAGGCATTTGGCAATAGGGGAAATCCCCCCCCTACAAACCACCAACATGTTATTTCAGGTGGCCAGGTTTTGTCTACACAAGATGATGTAGCTACATGTTGGGGTTTTTAGATTATATCAACAAAGTCTAATTAAATAACCCTTAGTATTATAGGATTTTTCGTACTTTAGAAAAAGAAATAATAAAATAAAAAACCTCATAATCCTAATGAATATGAAACAACAACACAATAAAAAAACTTCTTAACTCCAATGAATATTAATAAAAAACAGATATCCACTCAATCACATGACTGTATTTGAAACAGCAACACAATATCCATTGAATGTAACATCAAGCTTGACAAACCTAATGGATATGGAGCAACAACATTATAGGATAATTAAAGTACATTTGTATTTAATTCCAAAGTAAATATTGTACATTTGAATTTAATTCCAACTTAGTAGAAATATAACATGAAGTTGGATTTATTTAAAAAACATAAATTAAAATGTTCAAAGAAAACTTGATAAAGATGTGCAAAACTATATTTGAATAAAGGTATACTTTAAAAAATACATG